>AYEL01065228.1:0-15069 GCA_000484575.1 Olivierus martensii | reverse complement strand
CCTAATGTGGCATCTCTCCAGGCCGCTATTGAGGCAGCGTTTTCAAACTTGGACAAGCAGGTGTTGCGCAGGGCATGTCATCGTTTCCAGTCAAGGATCGGGGCAGTAATTGAGGTAGAAGGGAATTACATCGAGTAATTTTAATCTAAAGGGATCCCAAATTAATATGCAAATGATAATTTTGATAATTTTATTCTTTTTGTTAAATAAAATTTTGTTTAATTAAATTGTTTATTTTGTCCGGATTTAGCACACCCTGTATATAGATTTCTTATTAAATAGTAAATAAACTTGCAATATCTTTTTGTCTAATTAATTTTTAAGGATAATATTGACAATAATCAAAACTTTATAAAACAAATACAATAAAAGATGTATTTTATATAATATATATAGATCACTTTGATTATTTGATTATATAAATTAATTTTCAATTGCAATATTTAACGTCAAAGAAAATGTATATAAACCAAGATTATCCAAATGTTACTATAAATTTATGAACATTACCTAAAGTTATGACCTGGCATTGAATTTTTGTTGTTTTGACAGATTTTAGATACAAAGATACAGTCTGTTCAAAAAAAAATAATAGAGTAAAAAGTACATGAGATATATATGTATCAGTCTTCCAGATTGGGAATGATGGCATAATGCTAATCATGTGATTAGCATTAAGCCAGTCTATGGATGACTAGTTGACTTATCAATTAATTAGCTTTAATTTATGCCATTTTCAATTATACATTATTGTTGAAATAATAATTGTTTACTTTCAGAAAAGTAATTTTATTTAAAAAATAATAATTCATAATTTATTTGTAATTATGAAAATATGTAAGCCATACTCATCATACTCAACTGATTTTAAAATTATTATTGCATTTTTTTGAAAAAGTAATAGAAAAGTTTTTAATATAAAAATTAAGCACCACAAAATTTGTAGGCAATAATTGTAAAATATTGTATTTCTGTTTATGTATTAATATTGGGGGATCAAGCGTGGGACGTCTGTACTTTGTCACTCCCCACCTCAGTTTTTCTGAGTCGCGATTAAGACAAAACAAGTGAAAGGGGGTGATGTAGAAAGAAATTTAAAAGAGAGGGGAGTGACACACTGTTAAAATAAATATAACGAAATTCAGCGGTGCACCGCATTGTATTTCGACCATCTCACAGACTTTCGCTCCCAATAATAATAAATCGCAAGCTATGTTTATGTACAGGTGTCAAGTCAAAAGAGAGAAACTGACATTTGGCATGTCAAAGTTTCTAAGACAAAAACATCCTCTCTCTCCATGGGAGAAAGATGAGAGAAAAGGTCACATTATTATCACCCTATTTAAGAGGGGACATCAGTCTTGATCTGGGCTTGTTCCATGATATCCGAGTTCCGTGGGTAGGGGAGAGTAGCCTATCACTAGTTTCTCAACTGCCGACAAAGGCAGTTCCACAACAGCGGGCTCTTATTCCACAACATCTTAGTTTGTGTGTTTTACGACCTGCGGACTTCTCTTCTTGCCGAGTTCCCTGTTAGCTGAAGCCTGCTGATCGACATACTTTTGTTCCCGATCAACGAGGACCAAACTTCCCTGTCCTCCCTCGCCTTCAACTAATCATCTTTACCATACACTGCCTCAACTAATTCTTGACAAAATCAGTTCATTTTCCAATGGGTTTAGCAATCTCCATGCTCAGTTGGAAGTGAGCTTGATAGTAGATCATCTTATCCAGCCTAAACCAACATTCTTCATCTTCAAATCATCGATTGTCTTGTGAAGATTTTTGTGTGTGTTAAAGATTAAAGGCTAACAATTTACGAACTAAAGACTGTTTTAACAATGGTAGTCAATGCTACTCTACAAACACCTCTTCGGACAGGATCGTCAAGAACACAGGTATCCCTCTCTAATGACGATGTTTCATTTATATAGTCATGGGTACCTATCTTTTAAATAAAAGGAAATTGTTCTAGTTGAACATGGTCATTGATTGATTTCTTTGACCCTCATTACCTCTCCTCTCCTTACTCATGCTATACACTGCTCAAGGCCAGTGCCTGTCAACATCGTCTTAGGTCTTACAATTTATAATAAGTTTAGTTACAATTTATCATCTTAAATAGAGTATAATAATTTCTGTAAATGATTATAAATCACAAATTTCTTTCTTTCTGATGATGCTTTCTGATTTTATATTATTTTAACTGTAATTCTTAAATTTTTTAAAATAGAATCATAGATTAAAATCGACTGACATTTTCTGAAATATTACTGTTAAAATTTAATTGCAGAACTGATCTTTTAAAATATGAAATATGAAAATATTAAATAATTAAAATTTTTTCAGATTTTAATATTTAAAAATTTATTTACTCCATGAAAGATCTCTAACAGGTTAATAATAGTAATAAATATAGCATTAGATAGTATTAGAATTAATATTTCTTAGTATTTTTAAAGATTGACCAAAATTTCCTATTTTAATGATTTTTCTATTGTGATTGGTTAAATCATTTAGTGCAATGATTTTACTTTTCAATGAAAAGCTTATATATCATAAAAATTTATTTAACATCATAACAATTAAATATTTTTTTATTTTCCTAAAATTCATTCATCTTTCTTATCTTTAACAGTGTAAATTATTTTTCTTTAGGTTCCTTATATTTTTATATTCTTGATATTTTTCTATTGGCTTTTTCATTCTTGCTTAAATTCAGTTGCTGAAATATTAAGATTTGCTGATAGACAATTCTATAAAGATTGGTGGTATGTATTTCTTACTAAATTTTCATTTCAATACTAACTGAATATAACTTCTTTAAGATTGTAATAACTTACTAGAAATTATAATTTCTAACACAAAAAATATAATAATTAAAATTTGGATAAAATAGGTTTATATTTTTAAAAAAGTTTCTTGTATAAAAATCATTCTTATAGGAATGCTGAATCAGTGGACGCGTCACTCTGGCGAATTTTTTCTACAGCAAGACGGTGACCATCGACTACACTCTTGCCTCGGCAGTTTCTCCGGAAGGCAAATAACGAGGGTGGCGGTTTATAGAGGGGGCGGCTTAAAGAGGTTTGATTGTACTTAAAAACTATCCTAAAAAGATTTAGAGCGCGGAGAACAGATTGTTTGTTAAATTAGCGACCGATTATTCGAATGAAACGTAATTGTTTTATAAACGTAGCGTACATTTTTGAACATTACCATTTTTGGAGCTAAATTTCTATGTTCAAAAAGGAATGTTACGTTGGTAAAGCAATTACGTTTCATTCGAGTAATCGGTCGCTAATTTAACAAACAATCTGTTCTCCACGCTGTAAATTTTTTAGAATAGTTTTTTAGTAGTTAAAATTTATATACGATTTAAAAATGCAAATAAACGTATTTTAAATATAGTTTTTGACCGGAAATGACGTCACAAAACTTTCACGCGTCATATCTTTTAAACGGAGCCTCGAATCGAAAAACGCGACTAGACCTTTTTTTATAGGTAATTTTATTCCTCTGTCGATCTGTAAATTTTGTTACAACCTTTGTGAATCACCCGTATATGTTGATTGTAGACTATGGAGAGTTAGTCACCCAGTAATAAGACGACGCATTCTAATAATACTTATTGACTTAGAACTTTTTACCGTAAGAATCGTCAGAATGGACTGAACTGTATTTTTGTCGGAGCCAAAGAGAAAAAGCAAAATTAGCCAGCTCTCCGGTACGTAGGACCAGAAATCTATGCCGAGCGGCCGAAACGGATGGCCAGCTGCCGCCTATAGTCCTTGATGGCCCCGAGCACCGGCCTTATCGAAACTAGGACGCATTACTCTTCCGTCACTCTGGCGAATTTTTTCTACAGCAAGACGGTGACCATCGACTACACTCTTTCACGCCATTCGTTGCCTCGGCAGATATTTAGATCATTGACGCTTCGATCGGTCGACAACCGGTCCTAGCATCCGTTTTTTGTCGATCACTCTTCCTAATGCAGCATTCGCGTGCCAGCTAAACGGCGCTTACTTTCTCGGTCGTCTATCGGCTGGGGTCGACTGCCATTTAACCCCGGGGACGTCTTTCTCTCGTTCCTTCCATAAAACTTTTCTGGTATCCGTGACTGTCCTCCACGGATACGGAAAAACTTTATTTTTTCTCTTCTTTCTCGGTTTTGGCAGCTTTATGGAGTTAGACTGTGACGCCCACCACGGCTCTCAGCCTAGTAGGATGGGTATTCATTCTCTGTAGCTCCGGAATCCTCCGTCTATAAGCGAGGGCTCTTCTGTTTGCGTTAAGAAATGGACTTCTATTGGCGGATGATGGGTCCAAATCTGTAGGCAATCGGATCCGATGGATTCTTTAATTTTCACTCGTCGCTATGGCGGAATTGGCTGACTAGTGTTGATACCGTGAAATCTCCAGGATACCGACCTAATAGTTACTCTGTGACGTTACTTTTCGTCTCGGCTAAAAATTGAAAAAGCTATATATTTACAGAAGATTTTTTCGATTTTCTCTAAAACTTCTATTTCGGCCGTCGCTCTCTTCCAAGAGTCGCTTTAACATGTTTGATTAACTTAAAATAAATTCCCAGGGAGAGAACTTTTATACCGAGCCAACAATCCGAAAGATCGATTATTTTAACCATTTACTTATTCATTTTTGTAACCATATGCCACAATTTGTGTTCAAAATTATAAAGCCATAGAAACCGTGAAATCTCCAGGATACCGACCTAATAGTTACTCTGTGACGTTACTTTTCGTCTCGGTTAAAAATTGAAAATATTTACAGAAGATTTTTTCGATTTTCTCTAAAACTTCTATTTCGGCCGTCGCTCTCTTCCAAGAGTCGCTTTAACATGTTTGATTAACTTAAAATAAATTCCCAGGGAGAGAACTTTTATACCGAGCCAACAATCCGAAAGATCGATTATTTTAACCATTTACTTATTCATTTTTGTAACCATATGCCACAATTTGTGTTCAAAATTATAAAGCCATTCGTACACCATAGAGTTTTTTCTATAGGAAACTTTCGATTCTAGGTTACAAAATTATTACGCTTTAATGAATTTCGTTATAATTAATTAAAACAATTTAAAATTTAATAATAATTAAATATTTCGTGAAAAATGGTTGCGATTTTTCTGAATATCCGCTGTAGTTACAGTGTCCTCTAGAGTAGAAAAACGCTTGGGCTTTTCGCTCCCAAGGAGCCGGATTCGAATCTCGGGACCTACCCTTCGAAAATGTTTATCACGGAGTCCGGGCCCGGCCCGTCCATTCCTGTCCTCCACCATCCGGCTGCCCACCCCGGTGGAAGGGCTGGTTTCGCCTCGTCACTTATTGTTATGATAGAATGGAAAGTGGCGTCATCTGTAGAAGAAAAATGCCACGCGGATGGCTAAAAAGACATCGCCAGCCATTAATTTGGTACCGCTGTTCTATCTGAACGCCGGAATCAAATCTCCGTCTCGTCACTAGATTTTTTCCGCGGATCCTGGTCCTGCCTGATCTGACTCGTCCCACCGCCAATGTGGTTGGGTAGTGGAATGGCGGCCCAATATAAAGAATAATCTGGAAAGCGGTGAAAAAAAACTGCAAGGAAGAAGGAACAAAAGAAACAATCCGACGGAGAAGGTCGGCTGATAATGAGTTAGAATTTTGTTAACAGATGACGCCACTTTCCATTCAGGGAGAATACTAACTGACGGGGCGAAACAAGCCCTTCCACAGACTGCCCATCCCTGCGGAGGGGTCAGCCGGATGGTGGAGGACGGGGATGGACGATCCAAAGGCTGCCCACCCCTGCGGAAGGGTCAGTCGGATTGTGGAGATAGGGGATCGACGGGCTGGGCCCGGACCCCATGATAAATATTTTCAAGGGGTGGGACCCAAGATTCGAACCTGGACCCCATGATAAATATTTTCAAGGAGTGGGACCCGAGATTCGAACCCGACCCCATGATAAATATTTTCAAGGGGTGGGACCCGAGATTCGAACCCAACCCCATGATAAATATTTTCAAGGGGTGGGACCCGGGATTCGAACCCGCCCCCATGATAAATATTTTCAAGGGGTGGGACCCGAGATCGAACCCGGGTCCCATGATAAATATTTTCAAGGGGTGGGACCCGAGACTCGAACCCGGGTACTGGGTCAGCCGGATTGTGGAGGACGGGGATTGACAGGCTGGGCCCGGACCCCACGATAAATATTTTCAAGGGGTGGGACCCGAGATTCGAACCCGGGTCCTCAGAGTGGAAAGCCATAAATATTTTCAAGGGGTGGGACCCGAGACTCGAACCCGGGTCCTCCCGAGTGGAAAGCCGAAGCGTTTCCAGGCGCCCAATCCGGCCGACTCCCAAGTATGTTACGATGGCTTAAGTAAGATTGTGTTGGAAGTATCGAGACTACTATTGCCAAGACCTTTCCTATAAAGAGTACTAATCTAAAGTATTCTCAGTCAGAGTAATCTTAAGAGAGATTGATATTCGAACACCATCGAAGCACTCTAGTCAAGTTTACATTACTCGGTATCAAATTTGAATATAATTTAATTCGTTATGAGAAATAAGTAGGATTCTTTAGAAAATACATAAATAATCAAAGAATGATGATAATTAAAACTATTATTGTAAAATATCGCAATGAACTAACAACTTTATTTATCATTTTAGGTCATTACAAATTATGATAAAACTATTTAAATAGAATAAATAAATATATATACAGTATATTAAAGATATATAGTTATATCGATGATGTATCTATTCTTTAACTTTTTTAGATTTTATGCAAATTAATATAATCGACATAAAATTTAATCAAAATATTATATCAAATAAAATTTTAATATTATAACAAATATAAAAAATAATAAATGCGGTATAATAATTTATTTAAATATTTTCATAATCTAAAACAAGTGGCGAATCGCTACTGTCTCCATTTTTAGATCGGTAGATCGCGCAGATATACCACACGAACGTGGTCTCGGTCGAAGCGATCTCCGCGGATCACACGGAGAAGAGGTCTAAATACTTCGAACAGATCTGAATATGGCGGAAGTTCCGGTAAACTGAACAAACCGATCCACCAAGTATTCTTTACCGGCACTTCGAACACAGCCTAAAAACCGAATTACCTTAAATGCTATCAACGGTCGAATTGGTCGCTTCCTCTTTCTAGTGTCGGGTTCGATTCTCGGATGGCATCCCTCGGAAATATTTATTATGGGTCAGAGGTCGGCCCGTCCATCCCGATCCTCCATTATCCGACTGACTCCTCCGCAGAGATGGCAGCCTGGGAAAGGATTTATTTCGCCCAGCCACTAATACTCTGCCCGAATGGAATGCGGCCACATTTATTACGAAAAATGGTTGCCAAATTTGCTCTTATTTTATTAAAACCCAATCTGGTCTTTCTTCGCCGTTGATCGCAGGATGACGATAGGGTTAAATATTTTTTGTCAATATATGGCACGACCTTCCCAGCATAGGCCACTAAATAGCTGGTAGTGTTCGGCCGGATTGGCCGCGTGGAAACGCTTCGGCTTTCCACTCTGGACGACCCGGGTTCGAGTCTCGGGTCCCACCCCTTGAAAATATTTATCATGGGGTCCGGGCCCGGCCCGTCGATCCCCGTCCTCCACAATCCGGCTGACCCCTCCGCAGGGGTGGGCAGCCTGTGGAAGAGCTTGTTTCGCCCCGCCACTTAGTATTCTCCCTGAATGGAAAGTGGCGTCATCTGTTGACAAAAAAAAATAGCTGGTAGTAGGAGGACTGACCCGGTGGAAACGCTTCGGCTTTCCACTCTGGAGGACCAAGGTTCGAGTCTCGGGTCCCACTCCTCAAAAAATATTGGGGTTTGGCCCCGACCCGTCGATTCCCGTCCTTCACCATCCGTTTGACTCCTCCGCAGGGATGGCAGCCTGTGGAAGCGCGTGTTTCGCCCGCCCCTTAATATTCTTCCAGAATGGAAAGTGGCGTCATCTGTTGACCAAAAAATGGCGGGAGAACTCAGCCCCGCCACCGACCACCGAATGGGTGGAAGTGTCGACGGATGGTAGAGGACGAAAATAATGGGGCCCAATTCTGTCCCCGGTATAAATTTTCCCAGGGTGAAACCCTGATCCTCCACTCGGGTTTTTTAATTTGGTTTTACGTCACTTTTTACTCGATGATTACCGAGCGACGGGACATTTTTGTATCCACCACCGGCCTCCCGAGTCTCTGATGGAATCAGCCGTCAGGAGGAGAGTGGGGTTTAACCAACCTGGTTCTACCTTCCCAAAAAACTGGAATTATGAGGCTAGGAATTAAACCCGGTTTCCAGGAGGCACTACACGCTTCTACCGCGACTATCCGGCCGAGCTACTCCTCTGGTGGGAAAGCCCGCTACGCACCCATCCCGAATGACTCCGCTTGGAGGGTCCCGAGCTTCCAGGAAAGATCCGGAAATGGTTGAAAAGCGGACTCGGTTAGCCGAATCGTATCCTCTAACCGGCGGTTCGGGATACCCATTTTTTTTTTTTTTTCAACAGATGACGCCACTTTTCACTCAGTAAGAGTACTAAGTGGCGGGGCGAAACAAGCCCTTCCACAGGCTGCCCACCCCTGCGGAGGGGTCAGCCGGATTGTGGAGGACGGGGATCGACGGGCCGGGCCCGGACCCCATGATAAATATTTTCAAGGGGAACCGAGACTCGAATCCGGCTCCTCCAGAGTGGAAAGCCGAAGCGTTTCCACGCGGCCAATCCGGCCGACCGGGATACCCATTAAGATGTGGGCGGTCGGTGGCGGGCATTATAATTGCCGTAAGTTAGTAGCCGCCGGATAGAAAGCCTGACGTAAAATCAGCTAGGAAGGAAACCGGAAATATCCCGTTATCATTTCTTTTTTTCCGTTTTGAAACCTCTCTGATCAGTGAGCTTACTAAGAGGTTGGTCCAGTTCCAACCACCGTCTGCATCGCATCCGTGGAGGAGGCCCGGCTGGTGAAGGACGACGACCTAGCCCGGAACCCCGAAAAACTTTTCGAGAGATGCAGGACCCGGGTCCTCCGGCCTGGCACGCCGACGCCTTACCACTCGGCCATCCGACCGCCGAAACATCCCGTGGTATGGTAGCGTCCGTATTTTTCTTCTTTTCAATCGGGAAATTAAGGCAGCCATAAATAAGTTGGCGGACGCATTCCTCGTTTGTCATTCGAATGCCCTTAAGAAGCCACCGAGAAGCGCTCTTAAATCGACTGCCGGTGTTACATTTATTATCGACCGTCCTTGAGTCCGGCTGTACGTGACAAAACAGCTAGGTGTGGCGCGCGATTTGGAGGACACCCCGCGAATACTTCCGTCTCGGTATCGTCACTCGGCATAATCAGATTCGCGGATGCGTCCCTATGGCCGGAGGTTACTCCGCCCACCACCGTAGCCCCGGGTATTTTCTGGGCAGTTTTTACGCTCGTTCTCATCTATAAATGAAGACCGAACTGACGGGAGTCGTGATTCAGTCAGCATGTTAAAGGTGAGTATTTCGCGGTTTCGGGGTGGAATTTTGTCGAATTTGACGAAATTTCCCAAATATCACCGTAGTTGGCCAGTTTAGACCGTTGTCTCGTAGTGGTAAAAGTCCCAACATTCTTCCTGGTAGATACGGAAAGATGCCCGGATGAATTTTAAAGGGTGGCCGCCCCAGGTATATTTCCGAGATCATAGTTTCCATTAATCTAAGCTACGGAAAGACGGATTCTTTACTATTCCTAAAGAAACTTTTCGTCTCCTCTTCCGTCCTTTCACTTAATTAAATTACGCTACGGCTAAACGTAAAGAATAATTATGGGGTTAAAAATAGAAATGGCCCGCCGTCAACTTCTACAGGCTACCACTTTTGGTGATTATTAGCGAATAGGTCGCTATAATGGCCACCGAGTAAATCGAATGGACTAAAACCAGTTATGGAAAAATCGTCAGTCGAGTCGTCCGTCCATAGACGGGAACAAATGGACGTGGACCCCTGTTCGTCTCCAGCGACTAGCTTAGTAGTTGGTCGAGTACCGCCACTTAGGTCACTTAAGTGGCGGTAGTGGCCAAATATCGTATTCGAATAGACGACCAACTACCAAGTTCTGTTATTCCACCGTCGACACCCCCGCTTCGTTCAGATACTACTGGTTCCAAGCCTTATAACCGATTATTCCTAATTCTAGCTATTCATTCCTATTTCCATTTCGGAAATAATCGACTAAGATCCGGTACGACGGTAGTTAGGCTACCACGGGGATAAAGGCGCGCACTAGGCGGACAGGAAAATTTTATTTCCACCGTTAAAGCTTTTTTTTCAATGGCGCCCCGCCATCGTTTTCCGATGGAAACGGCGTTTTATCCTATCTCGGCTCAACGCGCAAACTGTACGCATCGAGCCAAAAATACGATATCGATTCATCGTTTACTATACGATGGATGGAGAGAAATTAAACTTTCTCTTACCTTGGAAATGGCCAGGTTAGGGTCGCCCGGTTTTCGCGTCCTTGATTTTCTTGGCACAGCCAATTTATCGATAAGTAACCACGATATACTCGCTCGGATGTTTCTACCGTCAATAATGTAGAATTTTTTTTCACTAGCAGGTGTTAGCGGTTACTTTGTTTTTAGTTGGCGGTTGGCCATCCAGCCAGGCCAGAGGTCTCTACCAGTTACCAGCCGCTCTTCCTCTTTCCGATCAGGTAATTGTCTTTTCTAGTTGGTCTTTCTTCCCGGATCTCCATTCCAATTCCTATTATTCGTCAGAATATATTGGGACCTCCGCCACCCTACTCCTTCGGCTATCGGACCGATAGTTTGGACGGTGGCGGCGTCCACCGGGAAACGTCGGACGGAAGCGGAAAGGTGGAAGTAAGTTACCCTTCGAACGTCCGAGACGGAAGAGAGCTGTACAGCGCCGATTCTGCCGGATTCCGAGCCAAAGTGGACGGCGACCAACCGGGAACTCGAAGCCACGGTCCCGCCGACGTCGACTTTTTATCTTCCATCCCTCAAATGGGCTGGGGCGGGCGGCTGGAGGAAAACGGCGGCGCTCCGACCCAGGTAAAAATAAACGCTTATACCTTCGCATACTTTCCCGTATTGTGAAAATCTTTTTCGTCATTAATTTCCACTAGGTGTGGCGGTCGATGAAGACGGGTTCTCCTTACTCCTTCCAGTACTCGGTTCGAGCCGCCGACGGAGAAAGTTGGCGTCGAGAATCTTCGGACGGAGCGGGCCGCGTCGAAGGAAGTTATTGGTTAAAAGTGGAGGACGGCGGAAGCCGGAAAGTGGACTACACGGCCGACGCTTCGGGTTTTAAAGCCAAAGTGGATACTAGCGAACCGGGAACTGAGAGTCACCATCCCGCCGATGTCAGTTTTTATTCTTCCGCTTCCGATTCTACATCGAAAATGCCTTCCAGTCTGTCGTCTGGTACTTTCAATCCCGCATCGTTTCAGGTAGAGTAACCGTTTTTCTCCCTTTCCTAACTAAAACTACCGCGTTAATCCGATGGTCCGGATGGCCGCCTGTTAAGGCACTAACCATCGCCATATTACCGATTTTTGCCATTTCCGAAAAATATCCCATTTAGCGGTAATAAATGAATCGATGCTTTGGAAAAGTAATTATTATAATTTAAATAAGATAAATGTTCTCTTCATTAACAGTTTTCGCCAAAATGTTAATTCGTGACACGAATATTCGTTAAAAAATTCTTTAAAATAACAAAATCAAAAATTATTTATATTTAATTAACTAGTTATAATAAATTGTCGCTGTATCGTTTTATTCGCGCTTACCTTCACCTATTATTTTAGTCATATTCGATAAATAAAGTTTCGTATAAATATTTATATATAATTTTAATTAAAATAATCGTCTAATATTTATAATTTCATCGAGAAGTTAAGTAAGAGTTTCTGATAGAAAAGCGATTTTTAGTACATCATAGTTATTAAATTTACTAATCGCGATTTTAAATTATTATATATATAGCCAAAATATATCGAATTTAGAACAAATTTCTTTTAGAAACGCCATCCATCGATATTTTATGAAACTTATTTAGCCTGATTTTAATATTTACAATTATATTTCTCGCGCCTTTTACGAAGATAACTCGTAAGTACATATTTTTATGGCGTAAAAACGGTAGACGTACCATGTATATGACAACACTAAGAATTGTTTGGCCGCCACAGTGACGGTTTTAACATTTACGTTAAAAATGGCGCATCGATTCTGAATCCTTTGGCAAATTTTTTTACCGGCATTACTGGTAATTATTATCGAAATGCAATTTTTTTTTAATATCGCTAACGGTAAAACCGATAACCCCATCCCTACGCGCTACGCGGGAGGATCCCGGTTGGCGTTTCGGGCCCGATATGAAAAACTTTTTGGACATTCCGGCCATCGACCATCCGGCCCCCTTCACCAGTGTGGATGCGGCCTGACTCCGTCCCTTAGTCATCGATTGGAAAGGAAGTAAAGAATAGAAAAAGAAAATATTAATTTGTGTCCGACTGGTCGATATCCGACTAAATTCCAATTTACATAGGCGTAACAACAAAACATTCACTCCTTTCGCCGAGCCACAAATTTAATTTTTCCAGTTTTTTTTATGGCGCTTTCCGTTTACATACTAAATAGAAAGTCCTCGGCCGGATGGCCGGGTGATAAGGTATTCGCTTACCATTCGGACGATTCTGTCATTCGTCTCCAGTTTTTCGGGAGATCGGGCCCGGAGTCGAACCCCGTCCTTTAATCGTCCGATCGACTTCACCGCACGTATCGAATAGCCTTTGATGATGGATTCTAAAACCGATGGCTACCGGGTACAGAAAATCGCGAATGCCATATGGCGGCTTAACTAATATAACCAACTAAAGAGCGACCCCCTTTTATCTGGGCGAATTTACGCCGATTTCAGCCAACAGTTATTAAATGGTTGGATATTCCAGCGCCCTCTACCATTCCACGCCAATGGGCCGGGAACTACTAGTAGTGTCTAAATTTTTATCAACAGATGACGCTACCATCCATTCTGGAAGAATACTAAGTGGCCGGGCGAAATCGGCCCTTCTACCAGCCGCCCATCTCGGCGGAGGAGTCGACCGGATGGTGGAGTACGGAGATGGGCGGCCGAGCCCCAAACCCGAGATAAATATTTTCGAGGGGTGGGACCCGAGACTCGAACCCGGTCCTCCAGTGGAAAGCCGAAGCGTTTCCACGTTGCCAATCCGGCCGCTCCGAGGGATATATACAGCGGCGGCCACTGGTAGAACCGTGGGTAGAACAGATCACGGACTATAGCCTGTTTCCAGATAACCCGACAGCCGAATCACCAAAGGTAACGCTGTATTCGTACGCGATTTATAAATAACATTATTCTCTATTGGTCTATAATGATAACAAATATTTGGTTAAATTTTGTCACCTGATTATAAAATATATATTTTTAAATCATCTCAATAATTTAATATTTCGATATTTTATTTACCAAAACAACAAATTATAACATAATATATCACTTTTATATTTTAAAATATTAATATTAAATTTAACTAATAGGGACTATTTTCCTTGGTGTAGAAATAGTCACCACAATGGTAGTGATTTACTGTCGGGTTATCTCGAAATAGACTACAGATGGCGTCGATCGGAAGATGGAAAGATAGGTTCAACGGGACGGGCCCCTCCCGAAAAAATGGAAGTGTAGAAGCCAGATTTGGACCCGGATCCCGAAAGGTTATAAGTAACTGCATTACGAGTTGCCATCCGGGCGAATAGAAGACCGGAATCATCGGGATTCTGGAACTGGCATATAGTAAGTAAACGATTTACCCCATGAGCGTCTGACAGAAACTTATAAAACTTGTTAAGTGAAGGAAAGCTGAAACGAATGTGGGCCGGATTGGCCTCGTGGAAACGCTTCGGCTTTCCACTCTGGAGAACCCGGGTTCGAGTCTCGAAAATATTTATCACGGGGACCCGACCCATCCATTCCCGTCTTTCACCATCCGACTGACCCCTCCGTAGGGTGGGCGGCCTGTAGAAGGCCACTTAGTATTCTCCTAGAATGGAAAGTGCGTCATCCGTTGATAAGAAAAGAGAGAGCCGAAATGAATACGATATTCGGAAAGTAATTAAATATTTACTTAAATTTTCTACTTTCTCCATACTTTTAGTTAGCGTCTGGCAGCCGAGAAGCCGCGTCTCCTTATTCATTCGGCTACACCATCGATGGCGTAGAGGGTGGAAGTTCTCGTCGGGAATGGTCGGACGGGTCGGGAAACGTTAAGGGCAGTTATTCTCTGAAAGTGAAAGACGGCCGGAGTAGGAAAGTGGATTACACCGCCGGCGCGGAAGGATTCCAGGCTACGGTCGATACCAACGAACCGGGAACCGAGAGCGAAAATCCCGCTGGAGTCTCCTACCTTTCCTCCGCTGCTGGGATATCGTCGATGGGTTCCTCGGCTGTCGCGGATATTCCGGCACCGTCCACCCCTCCGACAGCTTCGGCCCATCCCTTTCAGGTAAGTCAATTTTTAAGAATTTTTTCTGTCGACAGAAGACACCGCTATTAGCCGCATCGAGAACTAAGTGCGGGGCCAAATCACCGGATGAGTTACACAAATCGTCTCTTTGAAAAAGTTATTCATCGTGCCCGACGAATAAATTTTGCGGAGATGAGACCGACAATCGAGGTCAGGTAGAGTGGAAAGCCGTACCGACTGACCTTTTCCGCGGGGACGGACGGATCCGTCCGGACTTTAGCAATAAATTTTCAAAGTGGTTGGAGCGGAATCGAAGCCGGACGGAAAGCCGAGGAATTTCTAAGCGCCAATCTAGATGCCGGATTGGCTGGGTGGAAACGCTTCGCTTTCCCACTCTGCCGGGTTCGAATCCCGGGTCCCACCCCTCGGAAATATTTATCACGGGGTCCGGGCCCGGCCCGTCGATCCCCGTTCCCCACCATCCGGCCGACCCCTCCGCCGGGGTGGGCAGCCGGTGGAAGGGCTGGTTTCGCCCCGC
>AYEL01065217.1:0-38562 GCA_000484575.1 Olivierus martensii | reverse complement strand
GTTAGGTCAGGTGAACATGGAGGCCAGCGAAAAAGAGCTCTGTCGTCTTGACCATTATGACCAATCCAACGGTCAGGGACTTCAACGTTCAACCACTCTTGTACAAAGAGATTCCAATAGGGAGGGGTTCCATCTTGTTGCCAAATAAAGTTTACAGGTTCACCCTCTACTAATAGGGGAAAGAGCCATTCTTGTACAAACATATCCATATATGCCACCTCTGTTATGGTAGCTTCAGTGAAACAAAATGATCCGTACACTTGACATGGAGACATAGCACAGAAAACGTTTAATTTTGGGGAATCTCTTTGGTGTTCTACAAGTTCATGAAGATGTTCTGACCCCAGATATGAACATTATGGGTATTTGCCTTCCCACTCACTGGTCAGATGAAAAGTTGATTCATCACTGAACACCACAAGATCAAGAAAGTCATCTTCCTGCTCAAACACTTCACATGCAAAGTTAAAACGTACACCATAGTCATCTGGCTTTAAAGCATGTACCAACTGTAACCAGTATGGACGCATGTGTAAACATTTTCTTAAAACCTGCCGATTTCCAAACAGATTTCTTAGGACTAGAAAGGTAAGATGCTCTGACATGGTCCACATCCTCTACAGACACTTTAAGTCGTCCTGTACTTTACCCTTTACAAACACATCCGGTCGTTTTGAACTGCCTATACCATCAGCAGATGTTTTGCCACATGGAAGATCACAATTAAACTTTAAACAAAACACACATTGAACTGAAATTACAGATTCACTCTTAGCAAATTGCAAACACACAACACTTTATGCTCAGGAGTCGCCATTTTGCTTATGTGGCACTGCAAGCAAGAAAACAACAAAGCAGTACTTGCGCATGCGCTTATCTAAAACTGTTTGAGTTATTTTAATTGTGACCTTGAACCAACACACTACAATGCTTATAGTTGATATTATTAAAATTTATAACTGGGACATTGTTTTATGGACATCCTGTATATTTCTTTAATATAGTAGAGGAAAGAATAAGAAATAAGAATATATAATGTATAAATCTATAAAGAATGTTTTGATAAAATAGAATTATCAAAATAAAACAATATAATTACAGGCAGTTTCCTATTTTACAATTTAATTCATTTCTGGAGTGTGCTCATAAAATAAGAACTTATATCAGGAATCACTTTGCCACAGACATCATGTTAAAAAAAAGTTCCATTCTGAATATGAAATTTGGCCATAATAAAAATATGTAAAGGTCAACAAAAAATAATTTATGATTAAATAATGATTTATATATCTAAAGAAATGAAGACACAGCTTTTAAAATCAAGAAAATTATAATAATAAACAAATTATAATGTTATAAACATTAAAAAAATTTTATTATTCATAATTATTAATATATGAATAGATGAGCTTTTATAGAAATGAACTACCAAATTAGACACACACTAAGAATGATAGTAATTTATATAATGTGGCAGTAAAATCATGTTAACCAGAGGCCATGCTATTTTCATCTCTCATACCACTATTTTGAATTTTCTAATTTTGTAGATGACAAAATTACTACTACAAACACAATTGCAGTGTATTGTATAGCTACATTACATGGTTTGAAATGACTATTCAGGATTGCTTAGCATTTATTTATTGCTATTAATGTTCATATTGTCAAGATTTTCAATATTTCATATCTGAGAAAAAACAAATCCATAAATAATTCATTAAGCAGAAACTCATAAACTAAGAATTACTTGTACTTACATGCACAGTAATGAAGATTGTGAGGATGATTTTAAAAAAGGGATTTGTTTTAAAAATTAATTGTTTATAATTTATTGAACTATTGTAAGTAGATTATGAACAACAAGGAAATAAAAATTCTTACCATTTAAAGACATATTAAGAACTTCAAGAAAATTTCCCTGAGATGAAGTTGAATTAACAGCATGTGGAATTTTTATTCCTGGTTGTTTATGGCATTCTAAAACCATTTGTTGATATTGATTAAAAAGTTTTTTTAGGATGATTAAAACTGAGCTCCAATCTTCATATCTTTCATTTTGAACAGCAACCCTTAATAAATATTTCTCAAATTAAATTTTTATCTACATTGTACAATCATTAATTCATGATTGTGCAAATACTTTTATAAATTATGAAAAATGTTAAAAATAATTGATGAATCCCAAAAATATATTATTGTGAATAAATCATGATATAAATTTTTAATAAAATAATTTGAAAGTATTTTATTATTTTTATCTCGGATATTCTAACAAAAACTTTATCGTTTATATTAAAAACTGCTAGGAGCAAATATTAGCGATATTAAATTGCTTGGATTGATGATTACAAATTTTTCCTCTTCTAATTATTGGCCGGAAAAAAAATGGGGAAAATCTTGTTACTCGCTATTAAAGCGAAAATTAAAAATATGATAACTGATTCATATATTCCTTATTGTTATAAAATATATTCTCAAAATCTATTCAAATATATTTTATTATTAATTAAGTAGTATTATAATTTATATATAATAAATAAATAAATAAAAATTAATTTATTAATTATCAGTAGAATACATTTACAAGAAAAAAGTAAAGTTATGAAATTAAATTAAATTGTATCTTTTTATGGATATTTAATTTTATTTTAAATAATAAAAACATGACCTAACAATTTTTAAAATCTAAAATTTTCAAAAGCTTGCCTTTTGACGAGAATTGAGAGAAACATGTCTTTTCAAAGAAAGCCTTTTTCATGTTTACAAAAGTAAAAAAAAAAAAAAATGGTATTATACTTTCAAATTTTCTAAAATATGTTATTATCCTATGCATTATTTTTGTTTTATGATAATATTGATAGAATATGAATTTATAAATTTTGTTAAAAAGTAACATTACATATATTATCGGTAGAATTTACTACAGATTATATAAAACTAAACCCAAGATATTCTGAAAATCCTACACACACACACACACACACACACATACGAATCGACAATTGCGCCCAGATAACAGAAAAGTACACACACACGTACACACACACACACACGTACACACACACACACACACACACACACACACACGTACACACGTACACACACACACGTCACACATACACTATTCCAAAGACATATTGATGACAATTATGTCTCTACACATTAATAAGAACACACACACACACACACACACACACACACACACACACACACACACACAAGCTCTTGTAAAAAACCACACACACACACACACACACACACACACACACACACACACACAAACAAATATATATATATATAGCCTACAGTATATATATATATATATGATATATCTTACTATATGCGGTATACAGAATAATAGAATAATGCGTGAGAAAAAGCCAAAGGCTATATCATCATCCTTATTTTCTTAAGGAAAAATATTATTTTTTAAAGAAAACAAAATAGATTTTATTAATTCTTTGCTAAAAATAGTCTTTTTAATATAGTATTTTAAAATAGTTTGAAAAATGAACACTTTTGCAACTCATCTAAAATTCCATATAAGATTGTGTAATAAATACATCCAGAAATTATGAATTTATATATAATCTATCTTCATACAAGTTAAGCAAACCGAAATCAAAACATTCTGTATTATTACATGTGTTTAATATATATACTATTAATATGTTATTTATTAGTTTTATTAATACGATTTCCGAAATACTAAATATTTTTATATATAGAACTTTATATAAATATTTTAGTCGATTTTAAATTAAACATAAAATTATTTTAGTAAGAAATATTTATCTATATTTTTTATTTTGTAAATACATAAAATTATCTTCTTAATAACAATTTGTAAATAAATTTTGAAGATTTAACTTTACCAATATCTTTCCAGATTGTACTCTAAATTTTATTTTTATAATTATATATCAATTATATTTATTCTATTCTGAGTTATAATGCTAGATTTGACATATACTGTACAAATGTATAAAATTCAGTACATTATAAGCTATCCAAAGAAGACATACTTTAATTAGTTTTATTATTACAAAGATAAATTTTATAACTTGGATAACTGAAATTGCATAGCTTTCTAGAAACAAGGTAATCGTTGTTTGTTTATAATTATAGTGTGTATATATCGTTGCTAGCATGAAATACCATTGTCAGCTGCTACTTCGATAAGAGTGTTTTTCAATGGAATTTTAAGTAGTATTCCTAATATGGGAGATTTTTTCCGAGGATTGGTTGTGAGATTGAACCATTTTGATCAAGATTATCATATTCAAAGCCTGAAATTAGTTCATAATAATAATTGTAATTTACCATATTTTCAACGTAATAGCAATAACTTAAAAAAGCTAAAATTGTACTTACCAAATTTACATAAATGGTTTTCAGCACTTCTAACATATTTTTCGAATATCCATAGGCTCGATTTAATTATCTCCGGTGTGGATTTTTCCGGTTAAAAATAATCCAGAAAATCTGTTATCCATTTTTTATAACTATTCTTCAATAAAACAGAATTCAAATAAAGTAGCTATGATAAAATTCTTACTCTATGTATTACAAGATTGGGTTCAGTAAAGAATATGCCTAGTAAGATATCAGTTAAGCTAGAGTACGGCAATGATCAAAAAGCAACGGGAAATGCCATCAACATCCGGACAATGCGGATATTGTTAACATTGACCAAAATTACAGTGCACTGACGTAAAAGATCGGGCCATAACGTTAATTCAGAAATAACGATAATCTAGAGAGATAATTCGATATTCTTGAGAGTATATATCCGGACTTTAACATCAGTGACTTTCTTTTTGTTACAAAGTAATCCATAATAGTAAACAGTATAATATTTTTATAATTGATATCTAAGTGACAAATAATATGAATGAATATCAGATCTAAGTTATTATTCAAAATATTTTATAAAAATATCTAATAAAAATGATTACATAAAGACTAACAAGTGTTTCATTATTTTCAAAAATTGTTTAAATCACTTGAAGTAATTCGGATTCTATAATATTCAACTTATAAATTTAGATACATTTTTCAGTTCAGCAATAAGAATTGACTATTATCACTTACGGACGTTTCTTTATGAAAGAAGCTAGATTTGGATTGAAAATCCTTTCTATAATATCTATTACACGTATCTATTAAAGGAAATATGCTTTACCCTCTCAATCGATATTCTGGATTGCAATATGGTATATAGAAGTGCATTTTAATTCTTTCATCAAAAGTAATTTTAATTCTTTCATCAAAAGAAATTGCTACTGTATGGATATAATGGTCATTGATTCGTTATGCTTTTATAAGGATTTTTGTAAAAAGATAAGTAATTATATTATAATGAATTCAACGGGATTTAGCTAATTATTTTTGTTTAAAAATTAATTAACAAGAAAAAAATTATAGAAAAAAAAACATTATAAAAATTGAATATTTAATATCCGGGAATTTTTTACATTTGAGATAGCAATTCCCAGAGTTCTAAGAAAAAATTAATTTTATACAATTTTATCTTAAAAATGATATAAAATAGCATATTGTTTTGTAAAAGCTAATACAGTATATAGTATATAGTATAAGCTAGCTGATATAAAATATAATATAGTATATAGCTAGCTGATAGCATATTTTTATTCTTGAAAGCACTCAAATGGTATAGATTAACTCGATACCTAAAGAAAAATGAAGTTAAAAATCCAACGGTTATCGAATCCGGAATTTTTGATAGTTGGACAAGATATATGATAAAATAGCCATCACTGCAAAATAAATCGGAAATTTTATCTGTTCAAGATATTAAACGCACCGATGACCAGATTGATAGATCCAAAGTATGAGTAATGATTGAAATCACAAAATAAATTACAAATATGAGTTTAATTCGTTATCTTTATATAGCTTATTTTTCCTTAAAAAATAAATTTTTTTATTAATTGGGAATCAGATTCGCCACATTTGAGGAAAAATAGCGAAATTCAATTTCCAGCGAGAATTGAACTGGAAGTTTTTTTGATTGATTGAAATTTATTAGAAGACGATTTTTTTCCTAATTAAAAGAAAATTGGAGAGTTTTATTTGTGAAACGAACTTTTTCAGTTATCCATTTTATATTAGTCATCCAGATAGTTATTTTATTTATATTTTACTAAGAATGATCATTTACCTTCGCAAATTTAGGATTTATACGATATAGACTGAGCGATTCAGATTTCAGTAGGCCATTTGAATCATTGAAATCTGCACTTCTAATAATTTTTATTTATTCGTACGTCATTCAGAATCTTTAAGTTACACTATAAAGTTTCTATAACTTGATCATGATTATTTAATTTTAATAAATTGAAAACCGTAATCCTAGAAAATAATATGCATTTTCAGTAAGTTTAAATGAAAATTTAAAGCATCTCTCATTAGATCTGTTAACAGTTATTCATCATGTGAAGATTATTATAGGCTTATAATCGATATTGTTTTTTGAAAATACTTTATGCAATAGTTATTTATCAAAATTAATATTTATCAAGATTTATTAAGTATTGTATAGATATTTTCATATTAAGTAGTTCCGGATAGGCAATTCCAGTTAATATAGGATTTTTTCAGTGTTATGCACTGCTAGATAGTGCATTAGATTTTGAGAAACAAAAATATATGCAAAGTACTTTATTATCAATAATAATAACTATAGATATTTTCATATTAAGTAGTTCCGGATAGGCAATTCCAGTTAATATAGGATTTTTGCAGTGTTATGCAGTGCTAGATAGTGCATTAGATTTTTAGAAACAAAAATATATGCAAAGTACTTTATTATCAACAATAATAATATAAAAAATTATTGAAATAGAGTTTTAGAATATATGCTATCTACTAACAGTTCTAAGTCGATATTATGTTTTTATTATTTATGTGTTATAAAATGTATTGGCTATTGATTAAACTTTGATTTAATGCCGGAGATGAACTAAATATAAATTATTGTGTATTTATCATTCGTGGTTATAATCCGATTGTTTGAGAAATCCGGTCATATGGATGGTCGCATACAAGCGTGCTAGACTCCCATTTGGAGGATCCGGATTCTGTTCCGTTTCAATACTTTCCAGAATTTTTATGGATTTGGGCTTGGCTCATTAATCTTCATCCTTCAATCTCTGCCTAATCACATAGCGAGCGTTGTCCAGACTATCGTGAGCTGTGAAATAGTTGGAGTCATATATATATATATATATATATATTTACTGGTTCTGACTTTCTTATTGTTGGTTAAATTAATTAACTAATAATAAGAAAGCAAGTTTACTGTATATCTCCTCCACAAATATCTCATTTGATTGGCATCTATATTTATCTCTTTACACAAAAATTATTTCTAATTTATTTTCTGAGTTTAATGCCAATATACAGTATCATTATGAATTTTTTAGAACACTCCAAATATTCTCATAATTTTTCATACATTCATATTTAAAATGGTAACAGATTAAATTTTCTGAAGTTAAATGCTGCTGATTAATTCAATACTTAATGATTTTTTTGCATAGTTATTATTATCTACATCAGTGACGAAACACTTTAGAAATCCTGAAATTTTTACGGAATACTTTGGTTATTTTATATTATGGATAGATATTAATAAATAAATAAATTAGGCAAAACAAACATTTTTTATCAAATTTTAATTATGTAAAATAAATAGGCGATTATTTTATATTATGGATAGATATTAATAAATAAATAAATTAGGCAAAACAAACATTTTTTACCAAATTTTAATTATGTAAAATAAATAGGCGATTCCAGTTTCAATTTTTCACAGTATTTTAAGTAAAATCATGAGACATATTAATTTTCATAATTTTTTACGGAACACTGCTGTTCCGCGGAACATAGTTTGGGAAACGCTGATCTACATCATAACTTACTGCATGTAAATCTGCAATATAAACTGCAATATAGAGATTTACTGCAAGTAAATCTCTATATTAACTAATATTTTAAATTTCAAGGTACATATTAGATCGATGAGAATTTATTATATACCATATAAAATATGATCCGTGGAAGTAGGTGTTACATTCCAGAATATTAAAAAAATAAACAAAATATGTGCTGTAAGATGAAATATCACCTTTATGGAAAAACATAGATTACATTCCGGTGAATAAATTAGGTTCTGAAATGAGATTCTGCTTATATATTTTTGATGTTTTCAATCAAAATCGACGAAAAACACGAAAAGGAAATTTATTACTGATAAACAACATTGCAATTCCTTACAATGCTTAATAAAAGAAAAAAAGAGGAAAATTTATAATAATTAAAAATATATAATCTGTTGTTATCCTCCTCAATCTATCTAGAACAAAGAGACTTATTTAATTTAAATAACATTATTATTATAGGAGAAATGATAGATATTTATTTACACTCTTTTACAGCAAAATTAATCGTATAGAAGTCTGAAAAATATAAATTATAACAAAATTTCGAGTTTCCAAGATTACTAATACCAAGTATTTTTGTAGTGCTGTATCCAGTAAATTCGTAACATGAGACATATTAATTTTCATAATTTTTTACGGAACACTTATAGATCTTCCGCGGAATACTGCTGTTCCGCGGAACATAGTTTGGGAAACGCTGATCTACATAATAACTTACTGCAAGTAAATCTGCAATATAAACTGCAATATAGAGATTCACTTGCAGTAAATCTCTATATTGCAGTATTAACTAAAATTAAATATTAATCCAATAAGGTTTGAAATTTTTGCTAATTTGTAACAATATATTAAGATTAAAAATAAAAATATATAAAGTATAATAAGCAGAAAAATTATTTTCAGTTTTGTTATACAAAGTTAAAATTTCATAATTTTCAAATATTTTTTTTTTTTAATGAGTATTTAATCAATTTTTCATTATTTGTGATTAATATTTTTTTTTTTTTAATGAGTATTTAATCAATTTTTCATTATTTGTGATTTTCCAACAAAAATCATTTCTTATTACAGTATCTGTAATTTTTTTTTATCAAATTTTGTAATTTTATGACATTTTATGATTATTATAGCATTTTCAAATAATATTTTAGCATTCATTTTTAATTATATTTTGATATTTTAAATTCATCAATGAGAGTTATTCATATATTGAACAAATAAAGGCAGATTCATAGTTTATTGGAATAGAAAAGGAAAGGAACACCAAAATTGTCTTTTGCACTGTATTTTGTGCATTCCTTTAGACATAATTCCATTTCTTCTATTTCAATCAGAAAAATTGACAGCATTTCTATTTTTCCTTTGTTAATATCCATATGTCAATGCATATATTAGTGAATTCAATACAGCATCCTTAATAACAATAAATATTATTATTTCAGCCAAGAGTATTTAAATTATATAACAATTTCTTATAATAAAACTTAATAATAAATCTGAAATATTGGAAAAAAATTTAAGAATCACTATTTTTGATCTTGTATAAATTTAAAATATTCTCCAAATTTATTAAACAAATATAATTTATCTTTTTCTTTGTTAAATTTTTACAATGCATGTTGATAAAGCCCACTTCTGTCAATAGGTGATAACCACCCATAAATATCATCTCAAACAAGAGTCAATAATGAGCATACACATTCAATTTCTTCAATCCATTCAACTATGAACTATTAGATATTGAGTCAATAATGAGCATACACATTCAATTTCTTCAATCCATTCAACTATGAACTATTAGAAATTAAAAAAAAAAAAAAAATTTTGAATATATTCCTTTCCTTTTGGTTTTCCATTCCAACAAACTATGAATTGGCCTTAATAATATTTAGATTTCCATAATATAAAGAAAACAATCAGCAATTTTTCAAATTCTATCTTTCTAAACTTATCTCCTAAAATTTGCATTTATAGATCTTGTTCTTAAATAATATACAGTAAAACCATGGGGTTATATAATAAATGGGACCAGGAAGTATAACATAAGTTCAAAATTACATAAGTCAAGGTACCTACAGATTCCCAACTATAATTTCAGATACATATGTATTAAATTCTTAACCAGATCTTTATTACCAAGAAAACAACAAATTATAAAAGTTTATAATATGTAGTTGTAATTAAAGATTTTTAATCAGCAAATCAGCAAATGAAATATGCACACACATATATATGCACTATATAATTATAAAACAAATAAATGAGATAGAGGACAGGATGAGAAGTTATACATCTCCAAATTTATGTAAGTTGGGATATTACCTATACATCTAAATGTTATATCTTTTAATTCAAACAACACATCTGCAAAACTTATGAAATCTATTAGAAAGATTTTCAGAAAACTTAAAACATACATACCCACACACACCATGAAAACCATAACACACACATTAAGGAATACATAGATACAGTAATACAGAAACTTGCAGCAAAATCACAACACCTGAAACAATACAAAACCAGCCTAGCACTTAAACTAGACAACATAGTATTCACAAACAACGAAAAGACATTCTGCAGAAATATAAACACTAAAGATCCTAGATAAACACAAAACAATGAAATACCAATACAGCAATCACTCACTAGCTTCTGGTCTACCCTGTGGGCAGTGCCAGTTACACACTACCAGAGAGCCAGCTGGATTGCAGAAGAGGAGACAGACACAATAAACATATCTGAAATGCTCTTTACTACCATTACTGCTAAAGAACTCACAAACACAATAAAATGCACACACAACTGGAAAACCCCTGTTGTAGATGGCATCTAGAATTCCTGGTATAAACATTTTACCTGTCTTCATGATTTACTGGCCAAACATCTCTCACATCTCATTCACAAACCAAAAGATACACCTCCCTTTCTTACACACGGCATCACTTTCATGAAACCCAAGAGCATAAACACTGGAAACCCATCACAATACAGACCAATCACATGTCTATCAACACTACAAAATTTTAAAATCTCGTATCACCAATAAAACATAGACACACATCGAAGAAAACAACAATCTCACAGAACAGCAGAAAGGCTGCCATAGAAGTCACATGGGGTACAAAGCTGACACAACAATACTAAAACAAGTACACAGACAACACAGACACTTACTCACAGTTTACATAGATTACAAAAAGGCATTTGATAGCATACCACATTCATGGCTTAAGGAATAAGGAATTTGACAGCATACCACATTCATGGCTCATACAGACACTACAATTATATAAAATCAATACCAAATATATCACATTCCTACAAAACATAATGCAACTGGAGAACAACACTGCACATTACCATAAATAACAATCACATAGCCACAGAGTCCATACATATTAGATGTGAAATTTTCCAGAGCGATTCTCTCAGCCCACTTTGGTTCTGCCTCACCCTAAATCCATTCTCCACCAAATTGAACACATCGAACTGGGGCTACGACATTAGACAAAACTGAACAACACACTACACTCACTCACATCTCTTTTACATGGATGACATTAAACTGTATGCCTCAACACAAATACAATCACAACAGCTCTTACAAATCAAGCACACATTTTCAAAAGACATATGCTTGGAGTTTGGCCTAGACAAATGCAAAACACTTTACATTGAAAAGGGAATCCTAAAGAAAGGAGGCTTCACTCTCGAAAATGGAAACACTATAAGGTGTACAAGTATTTGGGATTCCAGTTAGCCAGACTCACAGAACAGAAGAAAACTAAACACACACTGTCAAAACTCTACACAACAGATTAGTAACATTCTCAAAACACATCTGAATGGAAGAAACACAGTGAAAGCCATTAACATATTTGCCATACCAGTACTGACTTACTCCTTCGGAGTGATATAGTGGACACAGACAGAACTATAATCATTCCAAAGAAAAATACGAACAATACTTACAAAATACAAATACCATCACCCAAAATCAGCCATAGAATAAATTACTCTCCCACGCAAGGACGGAGGATGTGGCGCTTATTGACATCTAACATTACAACACAGACACATATATATAATCTGAGAGAGTTCTTCCATAAAAAACAACATACATCACAACTACATAAAACTATTGTCTTAGCAGATAGAAACATAACACCAGTACAACACTCCATGCCAAATAGACAACACTGTACACATACAAGAAAAGAAAACATCCTGATGTAGAAAGGAACTCCATGGCAGACACCCGTATGACCTTCAGAAACACTTACTTCATTGTTTAATCAGGGGGATCTATTTGCAGAAACAGAAGGGTTTATAAGACCAGATCTATTTACTGAAACAGAAGGGTTTATAATAGCTTCTGAAACAGAAGGGTTTGTAGCAATACAAGACCAGGTAATAAACACGAAAACTACAGAAAATACATACTAAAGGACAGCACATTAACAAATGACATGTGTAGGAAATGCCACATAACACCTGAAATGATTCAACATATTATGTCGGGTTCAAGCTGCTTGCACAAACAGATTACTTGCTCAGACACAACCAAGTAGCAAACATAATACACCAAAAACTTGCAACCAAACACAAATTAATAACAATTAATTGAACTAAAACACACTGCTTAACTTTCAGTCTTAAAATTCACAAAATAGCACATAAAGCAGTATAAATATATAAAGTTTTATTATACAAAAATGTTTTCGATACTATTAGTATCATCAGTTGTACAAACAGTCAGAAGACTTAAGATTCAAGTGATTCTAGAACAGAACAAAATTAGAACAATTTTAAATTTAAAAGGATTATTAAGTTTAAAAAAATAAAATAAAATAAAGATAATACAGAAAAACAAATAACATATAACAGGAATTACAAGATTAAACTATTCATTTATCGAGAGAATGCAGTATTAAAACAGATATTTCTTCTAATAGCATATCTCCATGCTGCACTCATCCCGTCTGCCTGTCTGATGTTGATGACTTTATCGATTTCGTTACACTTGAGTATCTGTAACTTCTTTACTAAAGATAGATCTTTGCGGTTACGTACATTCTTTATCACCTTGGCATCTTGCCAGAGTACATTCGTGTACTTTTTGATGCCAAGGTGATAAAGAATGTATGTAACTACAAAGATCTACCTTTAGTAGAGAAGTTACAGATACTCAAGTGTAACGAAATCGATAAAGTCATCAACATCAGACAGGCAGACGGGATGAGTGCAGCATGGAGATATGCTATTAGAAGAAATATCTAACTGTTTTAATATTGCATTCTCCCGATAAATAAATAGTTTAATCTTGTAATTCCTGTTATATGTTATTTGTTTTTGCGTATTATTTTTATTTTACTTTATTTTATTTTTTTAAACTTAATAATCCTTTTAAATTTAAAATTGTTCTAATTTTGTTCTGTTCTAGAATCACTTGAATCTTAAGTCTTCTGACTGTTTGTACAACTGATGATGATACTAATAGTATCGAAAACATTTTTGTATAATAAAACTTTATATATTTATACTGCTTTATGTGCTATTTTGTGAACTTTGAGACTGAAAGTTAAGTAGTGTGTTTTAGCTCAATTGATCGTAAGAAGTCTGCTGTGCCAGCAGTATGGATTCAGATGTTTACAGAGACTATTGTAAACTTAAGAAGAAACTTGTTAAAGTAGAGGTAACCTTAATTTTCTTGAAAGAATGCAGATTAAACAGAGTCCTGCCGATGTATATCCATCAAATCACCCTGCCTGTAAAGTCGAAGATAATCCTACGGAATATTAAAAATATTTGTTTAAAGTTTGAGATTAGTGATGCAAAAAGAAGATTTTTTTTTACTTAAGTCTTTAGTAAGAAATGTTTTATTTGTTGCAAGTGAACCATCTAACTTACAAGTGAACAACTTAATTTTTAGAATTTGATGATAAAATGCGGGTTCTTATTCCAGCAAACTCTCCGTCAGAAACACACAAAAAAGTTAAAATGGATTTTTTATAACCAACTTGATAATAGAGCTAAAGGTTCCCTTCCTCTAACTGAAGTAATTACTGTTTTAGATGACATCACTATTCCACCCTTAGCTGCAGAACTTTTAAAGAAAGGCCCGATCTGCACCCTCTACGATGCTCTTAATATTATGGAGGACATACCTACTATGGAAAGACTACTTGAGCCCTATGATGAATTAGAAGTGGAAAGGCTAAGATGGACATTTGTTGGTGAGCATAGTAAGAAGAAATTTCATAACCTAGGGCCCCCCTAATGACGGACTCTCTGTTTATGATGTGAAAGTTCAGCACACAATAAGATAGATCAAGGACCAGGAGCTAGTTGTAACCAGAGATGACAAGTCTAAGAAGCTTGTCCTGTTGAAAAGGTGCACGTATGACAACTACATATTAAGCTATATTTGAGATTCTAAGGCAGAAGTACTTGCTAAAGACCTGACCAATAGTCTGGTATCTACGGTTAATAAGCTTCTCAGACGACGTGCCTTACCCGCCTTTATCAGTAAGCGTAAAGTTGTTAATCCAGCGTGTCCTAGAATCTTCTCATTTATTAAAACACATAAAGAGCCCCCCACAGCCCGACCTATTGTCGAGAAGCTATGCTCCCCGACATATTATATTGAAAAACATCTCGCGAAATGGTGTAATACATATATAGCTTCTTACACCTATGTTGTGTCCTCCTCAAACGATTTTTTAGAGCAGTTAAAGCAGGTACACCCTACTCATAGCGGTTATTTGACTGTTCTAGATTTTGATTCACTCTACCCGTCTCTCAACTTGCAGGCCACCTGCCTAATATTCTACAGGTTTTTAATTCAGCATGACCCAGCTCTATTGCGCGAGATTGCTTATTTAGTATGTCATGAATCATATTTCGAGTATGAAGGTGTTTTTTACAAGCAGCATCAAGGGGTCCCTATAGACAGCCCCATGGCTGGGATCTTAGCTGAGTTGGCCCGTTAGAGAAGTTGAAGTACAACTCAGCCAAAGCCTGTCTAGTGAGTTCTTGTTATATTCTCTAGGTATGTTGATGATTTGTTTGTTGCCTGGAAGAATAATCACAATGTAGGGGACCTTGTAGAGCATTTTTCTAGGGTAGAATTTGGGCTGAAACTTAACCTTATGCAAGTTAGTCGATCAGAGGTAACTCTTAGATATAAAAATCTTTGCAGAGACTGATACATTTAGCACTACTGTCTATGTGAAACCCACTGCTCCTCCTGTCATTATACCAAAATGGTCCTTTGACCCTTAGTCCTTTAAGAAGTCTGCTTTTAGTTATTATTTTAGCAGATGTTTTACATATTGTAATAATAGACTTTTCCAGAAAGCGAAGTTGGATAGGATTTTTAACTTTGGTAAAAAGCACAGCTATACTACTGTCCGGTGAGCGAAATGTGCAGTTTTGATCATGCGCATTAGTACAAGATCGGGACGTCTCCATTATCCAAATAGGGAGAGTCACGTACCGAACACGTGTTCGTGTTCAAAAGTTCGAAATTGCTTATATTGTTTTCGAACTTTGAAAAAAATTAAAATTTAATTTATTAAAATATTTTTGCTTTATTTTTAATATTTCTTTATAGAAATTACAAAGAAAAAATTTTGAGACTGAATAATGATTTTCAGTTTTATGAGTTGTCAGTGGGGACATTCACATAGGTGATTCTCCCTATTTGGATAATGGAGACGTCCCGATCTTGTACTTATGCACATGATCAAAACTGCACATTTCACTCAGCCAGACAGTACTAAGTTTATGCAAAGCCTGTATCTAAAAGAGAAAGAAAAGTTTGAAAGACAGAGGGTTCTCTCTGGGCAACCAGGGACTCCAACATCTAATGAGCAATTTCTAGACATGACATCCCATTATCCTATACCATACTGGCTCCATAATAATAAAGCAGTCAGATCCTCATTAAAGTCGGTTAATGTAGCTAGTACATTTCGTAGAGCCCTACAATATTTAGTATTCTTTGTAATGATAAAACCAAAAGGTCTGGTGATTTTAAGACAGGAGTTTACAAAGTCCCTTTGAGAAATCTTGATGACAACCAGTTAGAAGTATACACTGGGGCCATGCTCGTAATTTTAAAGACAGAATTTTAGAGCATAAGGACAACGTTTGTAAATTTAAAAGGATTATTAAGTTTAAAAAAATAAAATAAAGTAAAATAAAAATAATACGGAAAAACAAATAACTTATAACAAATGAAAAGAACACGAATGTACTCTGGCAAGATGCCAAGGTGATAAAGAATGTACGTAACTACAAAGATCTACCTTTAGTAAAGAAGTTACAGATACTCAAGTGTAAATGAAACCGATAAAGTCATCAACATCAGACAGGCAGATGGGAATAACAAAATAATATTTATAAAAAAAAATAAAATACTTATTTTATAATTAATTGTATTTATATTTCTGTCTTTTCTTTTCAGATACACAACTCAGAAATTTTCGTTACTTAAGTGCTATTTTACTTTGAGTTGTTTATTTTACAATTGAAACAAAACAGCACTTAGCATTTTTTACATATTTTATATGTATTTTGCATAAATATATTATATTTAAATTTTTCTACAAAAGGAATTTTATGAAATGAAATTCAAAATTTTCTAAATAAGTTTTAACATTTAATTTAAATACGGAAAAATTCACACTTAAACTAAGCAGAAAACTTTATGTTATATACAATCCAAGTCAGATTTAGATATAATCATCTCAATCATTCATCTTGCTCAAAATTAGACTCAGGCAAAATCTTTATTATTTCTTAAATAAATTCAAGAACTTTAAATAAAAAAATAAATCAATTAAATATATTATTTTAAATTAAATCTAAAGATCACATATACAATAAATGCCATATTAGACAAAACATTTTTGTTTCCAATAACATGTTACATGCTGCAATATATCAATTCTCCACAAAAGAAGCTGGCAAATTTTACAATTAATCATAATCAATATGCAAAATTTTATATTATTTTATCTCTCTTATTTTTCATCTAAATTTTTTGATACTTTTCTCAGATATTAAGTACTTATATGTATCTCATTCTAGCATTATAATTATTTTATTTTTTTAAAGTATTTGTTAGGTATATAAGATTAACAATTATATATGTTTTTTATATAATTATTTAGCTTTTCAATCAATTATTTATTATTATTAGACAACTGAATGTCTTCTGAGCAAAACAAATCACAAATGAAGAAAATGAGACCATATTTTAAGCTATAATGTATAAAAAAATCCAAGCATTATAAAAATTTTGATAAATGAAATTCTATTAGATTATTATTATTGTTATAGTACATCAATGTGGGCACGGAGTATCTCCGAGTCAAAATGCTATGTCGGACACAAATCAAGCTACTTATGATGCAAAATCATAGCTACTTATGATGTTTAATTGTGTTAACTAACTGTCTATGTCAATGCACTAACGTTGCATGTATTGAGTAGTGATGCTTTTTGTAGTGTTATGTATGTCATGTGTTAACTGTCTGTGTCAGTGCTGAGAAACTTTCTTACTATGTTGCACTATTGAGTAGTGATGCTTTTTGTAGTGTTACATATATCTTGGGATGTAAATCTAATTTTTTGAGGCTTTTGTGTAGTGTGTGATGGATTACTCCTGTGGAGAAGAGAATGATTGATATTGTGACTACATCTTTCATTTCCCAGAGACCACTTAATTTCTTGTGAGAGTTTTGTGTATTTTTTTGGGTGAATGCATCCTGGATGTTGTGTGTGTCAGGTATTGAGATGTTTATAATGTAGGTAACTTTGTTTTGTTTGTCTATGAGAGTTATGTCTGGTCTGTTATGGTATATGATTTTGTCGCTTTATTTTACAAATGCTGGATGTAGCTATACTGTAGACAATTTATGCAAATATTGTATTTATTATTATTTATTTTATTTTTTGGGACGGTGTCCGTAAAATCCGAAATCCGTAAAATCGAAGTCCGTAAAATTGAGGTTTTACGTATTTGAAAACTTTGTTTATTCTTTCCAGCTAATCGCATTAATTAAGTACTGCATAAAATGTGCAAAGGACGCGTTTTTCGTAACTTGTAAATAAAGATTTTTATTGCTATTAGCATGAAATTATGTAGGCTTAAATTATACTTGTGGTTTTTTTATTTTCATTTTTACGGAATTCAAAGCGTCTTGGATTAGGTTTTTTATTTTCATTTTTACGGAATACAAGGCGTCTTGGATTTTGTTACAGAATACAAGGCGTCTTGAATTATGAGCTGTTTAATGTATTCGGCAAATTTTCATTTTTACAAAACTCAAGGCATCTTGGGTTAGTGGAGCTGAATTCTTGCAGTTTTCAATTTTACGTTTCAGATTATACATTCAGGATGGGCCAGCACATGGGCCAGAACTTTCAATGCATGGGCTATGGCCCACCCGGGCCCACCCGTAGTTACGTCCCTGTTGCAGGTTGACGCAATTGGCCTAGCTATGGATTCTGTGGGATCACGAATCGTTAGTTATAAGAAGAACATCCAATGCTGTCATTCAAAATAATTAACAACCCAGTTCTATTTTTTTCACAAAAAGAAAATTATTTGCAATTAATCATAAAATAATATATAAAATAACCATGATGTTATTATAATGCTATTTTATTAAATATTTTCATTTTTAACATGCTTACATGATTTTTTTTCTTTATGGCTTAATGCTGCTTTTAACTCGATGAGCATTAAGCGGCGGGTTAGTACATTTACTCACTATGAGCCGCCCATGTTCCTGGCGAAATCAGCCATCAGTTGGAGGATGGAGTTCAATGAGTTATTATTTAATTATTTGAAAAAAGTTGATTCCAACGATCTCTTTTCTCTTTCAATCTCATGCAAGCAGTCGGAATTATTTGAAAAAGTTCGTAATTATTTGAAAAAAGTTGATTCCAACGATCTCTTTTCTCTTTCAATCTCATGCAAGCAGTCGGAAGGATGGCCAAGGTGGAAGGTCCTCTTCCTGAAAAACTGGAGATAGGGAATCCGGAAATTGAATCTGGATCGTCCAAAGTGGAAGCAGAGCACCTTCCACCTTGGCCATCCTTCCGACTGCTTGCATGAGTTTGAAAGAGAAAAGAGATCGTTGGAATCAACTTTTTTCAAATAATTACGCAATACGTACGACTTCCAATGAATCGTATTCATGACCCATATAATTTATAATTGTTTTCATTTCATTTACGCTTAGCAAGCTCGCAAAATTTAACAATGAGTTTTTATTTTGTCTCCACAACCAGCAATTTGGAGAATTCACCAAATTTTAACAACTCACTCGGGCGAATCGACTGAATGACAACACTGCGAATGTTTAAGGTGTCCATGGCACCTCGTCCTTAAAGTCGGAGTCGTACAGTATCATCGTGGTAAGATGGTAATTTAAGTTAAGCATTTTAAAAATAATATACACATATAAACGCAAGTTTTTAACGGTAATGAGATGTCTGCCAATTACTTTTTTTTATTTAAGTTATTACATATTGATTTTTATTTCGTTCTTCGCTTTAATACGTAATTTTGATGTAAATTATGTCTAACTCTAGAGAGTTATAATTAAATCAGCCTAAATTTCATTAAAAAATATATATTAAATATATTTGAAGGGCATCTGAAATGTTACAGCTTAGGGGTCACAATATACATAATTTCTTTCCTGAATCTAAATTGAATATCTTTAAAAATCTATCAAATAATTCCCTAGTTATTGTAGAAAAATCTCAAAAATGTGATCGTGCTATTTTTAAACAAATGACAACATAATTTAATAATTAATATTATTTCAAAATTCGATTTTAATAGTCAAATCATCTTGCCAAATTTCATAAAAATTAATCAAATAGTTCAAAAATTACTAGAGTAAAATCTTTGAAGCTTGGATGAAGATAATTTTTAAATTGACTGCATGTAAATTATAATTCAATCAACTTAATAAGACAATCAAGTCGTCGAAGTGATCTCAATGTCTTATGAGTTATCGAATTATCATCAATGACTTTAATTTTCTGCTAAATTTCATAAAAATCCAATAATTAGTTGCAGATATTATATGTATTATGAGAGTATCTCAGAAATTTGAAAATTAATATCATTTTAAAGAATTAAATAATAATGGCATCGATAATCTTTAATGACAAGACATCATTATCAAATTTCATGAAAATCTACTAATTAATTCAAAAGTGATTAGTGGGAATATATAGATGGTAAACAATCTGGTAGAGATCAGGATATGTCTCATTCTTTTTCGGAAAACAGAATAACAAAAATTCATTTCAAGCAACTATAAATCTAAAAAATAATGCACATTCTTCATAATTGTATTTAGAGGATCGATGATATTATAATTTTATTTTCCATTGAAAAATGAATATATATTTAAAAATAATGTTTTCTTTTTTATTTAATCAATGAAATTGCATCAGTTTTATTATTCCTTCCTCCTATAACATGAAATTTAGATTGTATGCTTTATTTTATAGATGATTGGATGCTGGATAATTAATTTTCATTTCCTAAAATGGGAAAAAGTTAATATGTCAGAAATTTACAAAATACACTATGTTGTCATTTATGCTGCCTTTATGTTTAATAACATTTTTAACGTAATTCATCATCATGATAACTAACTATCGTTAAGTTAAAACTGCTATCGCAGTTTTAACTTAGCATAGTTGCACAATCTATCGAGAAATTTTGGAGACATCATTGCACAGATATGTCGATGCATTTCATTAAATTTTAATTAAGTTATTCCAAATAAAAATTTCAGATTGTTACAACGATATATCAATTTAATAAGTTTATTTTAAGTACCGAATGCTATGCAATGTCACAATCAAATAAAAAAATGTACAGGAACGTCGCAATCAAATTGTAACGTTTTTGTAACAGCAAAATATTTGTTTTATCGCGATAATAAATACATATAGGATAGTTGCCGAGAAAAATGAATTGGCATTGCTTTTGTCATCAAACAGAAAACGAAAATAAAATTCACACAAATCAGAAGCAGATGTACGAGATGGCTGATAAATTATACGTGGCCTATTTCAGATGCGACGATTTCTTGCAGGCTCTTTCTTCTCCGTATCACATAAAATTTACAAATTACGAATGCAAACTATCTATTATTCTTCCTATTCTTATTCAAAGGATTTCTAGATTGAGATTACATAATATATCTATACCAATCCTTTTTATAAAATTCCAATATAAAGTTCAGCAGAATTAGATATTAGGAAGCAATATATAAATATCAAATGTAAGATTGAAACTTTTTAAATTATATATAACAGAAGAATACATTCAAATTTATGTTTTAATTAAATTAAGTTAAAGAAATGCATTTAATAAATTTTGAATTATTAAATTGTAAATTTAGATGATTGATATTTTCGCTTATTATTTCGACAAAATAACTTCGTAGTTAACTTATCTTCATTTTTTCCTCATATACTTTATAGAGAATAACAATTGATTTGGTAGTTTATGATCTATCACTATCCATATCAATTTTGCTATATATTTTTCCTTTAAAATAAAAATAATAGCACAGATTCTTCAGTTAAATAATTAATTTATTTATAAAAGAACGTTGCGGTTATTCGTTATTTGCCATTTCTACAAATTTGTTTACAGATTTGCAACAGTCTCTGATTATTTTATACTCGAACATTTTAACTATCTAGCAAACCATCTGAAATAATCTTAACCACGTCATTATAGGCTATCAGCGTTATGCATAAACGTTCTCGCTTATATTCATGTAAATCCCATGCAAATTTTAATCGGTAAAATACAAAATTTGGATCAGAATTATAAATATAAAATCTGTACCGTCTACTTCTGTAGTTACCTAATTCAGCAGACAGCATGACTTTGCCAATACTGCATTTAATGCACTGAATCTCACTATCTCTTTCTCTGGGATGAAAGAAATCTGCTACAGACACGCGAAGTGATTTAACAAATGCGATGATCCAGGAAAATGTGGGCAAGCTTAAACCACATGTTTAGATGGTTCTGTGTATTCTGATATCTTTATGCTATGTAATATCTATTTGGATGAGAGTAAAATCTTTAAGATCGTTTTAATATCAATCTCTGTCATTTTAATTTAAATGTGGAATATATTATTGTACATTAAATATAAAATGATGTATAAAAATATGTTACTGAGAAAAATCGTATAGAATAGGATTGCGGATCTAGAATGTACCATAGTAAATTTATAAGGATGCAAGTTCCGAATTAGGAATGTAAGTTCCGTAAATAATGTCACATAATCAATCAATAAATGATTGTTCTTTCTTTAAAGGCTATTAAATGTCAGTCGAAAATATGAGAAAAAATTAATAAAAAATAAAAAAATTAACAAAAAGTAATAATAAATATTTTTGAAGTGGTTCTTTATATTTAAAGAAATATGAAGTATTCTATTAATGCCAATAGTCCATCATTGCATCATTAGTCGGATTATATACAGATTACTAATTTTTATTTTTTTGGATGATTAGTGTCAAAATAAACGCATTTTTTTACTTTTTATGCAACTTTGACATAAAATAGTACAAGTGGTGCCTCACAATTCGATACTAATCCGTCCCGAAGTAATGTCGAATTGAGAAACTTTCAAATTGCGTGACAATATTTTCCATATAAGACTATGAAAAAAAGATTATTCGTTATCGGTCCCCATCCCACTCCCCTAACGGGTGAGGTGAGAGAGAGATATACTATATTATTTACTTTATTATGTATTTACTATTAATAGATACACTATATTATTTACTTTATTATATGTGTTTTACTATTGTATATCGACGTATATTATTTACTTTACTATACATATTTACTATTGTATAACACACTAAATTACAAAATACACTATTTTATACATAACACACAATTTATTAGCCCTTGGATGTTGGAATGAAGTCTTCTAGCAGACACCCTAGCACTCATAATCTTCTCTATTGCAAAACGTTGCCACAGTTATCTTAGGAACATCATACTCGAGTTACATTTTAATTGTTCTACCTTTCTGCACTTTATCTACATTTTTTTTTTACATTTTAATTGTTCTACCTTTCTGCACTTTATCTACAATTTTTTTCTTTGTTTCTATAATTGTTCTACCTTTCTGCACTTTATCTACAATTTTTTTTCATCTCTGTCTCAATCAAGTGTTCTTCTTTTCGGAATTATTCCTCTGGTCAGTTCTTTTTGAATCCATTCTTGCATTTCACTCAAAAGAAATAATAATAATTACAAATTTTTTATTTCCTGAAAAATATAGAATTGAAAATTAACACAAACAACACGGGCAAACATCAAAGTAGTCCAGAAAGAGCTGACAAATAGCAAATGACATCACACAATTCCATGCACTCGCATGCGCCAACCTGCGAAACTCAAATGTCGAATTGCCAGTCCGTCAAATTGCGAGACACCACTGTATTTGATGAAACAAAGATTTTACAATAACAGAAACTATATGATTTGCCTAATGTATTTTACATAGATTTTAAATGATGCATAAATAAGTAAAATTATTATTTTAGTTATCTATATATATATATATATTTTTGTTACTGAAATCTACCATTAGCAGTAACAGATCAGAAAATATGATTTCCTCAACTACTGTACAATAAATGCAGCCCCTGTCAATCTGTCTTCTCTTATAAACGTGTGGAAATTGCGTGAATGCTCACTGTGCGAACTTCCGTTGTTTGCGCCAAATAAAAAAATTCAAAATAAAATTATTTTTTAATCCCACATTATGCGATACATTTATTATTCACAAAAAAATTCAATTGGTTATACAAGATTAAAACGATAAATCGTAAATTACTGTACGATATTATTATCTTTTTTACTTTTAGTTTGTTACTGAAATCTACCATTAGCAGTAACAGATCAGAAAATATGATTTCCTCAACTACAATAAATGCAGCCCCTGTCAATCTGTCTTCTCATATAAACGTGTGGAAATTGCGTGAATGCTCACTGTGCGAACTTCCGTTGTTTGCGCCAAATAAAAAAATTCAAAATAAAATTATTTTTTAATCCCACATTATGCGATACATTTATTATTCACAAAAAAATTCAATTGGTTATACAAGATTAAAACGATAAATCGTAAATTACTGTACGATATTATTATCTTTTTTACTTTTAGATTAAATTTTATATAACATACTTAGCAATTAATCGGTAAAAAAAAAAACTATTAAATTTAAAATTAAGTGACACATCATAATTTTGTGAATAAATCGGAGAAATGCAGATATAAAAAAATCTCTAAGTTTTTATAAAAAGCAAAAATAAAAATTTCTTGGCTCCATTTACCAGCATTTGAATATGATTTTGAAAGCTTTTACATATAATACAAAATTTTATTTAACGATGTTGACTAAAAATAAAAAATAAAAACCTTTTTTTATAAATTATATCCTTCAAACAATAACAATAATATTTAGATTATTGCCTTTATTATTTTTCTTTTTTTATTGAAAATATCGTTTTTAAAATGCCAAAATTTATGTTAAAAATAACCCAAAATACCGCTCAGTTTTACCAAAATAAAAATTAAGTAAGAAATTTAGTTGAAAATTAGCAAAAATCCTCCGAAAAAAATGTAAGTTAACATTTAACAAGAGTATAAAACTTAAATATTTAAATGGAATTAAAAAAAAAATACTCGTGTATCAAGTATTAAAAATAAAATAGCTTATAAAATAATAATTTAATTATCATAAAACATAACTAACTTAAATTTTATTTTTAATTGAAATTACTGAAAATTAGCGTAGATATGCAATTTTAATGCTTAATATACATTTAATTATCTAGTTATTAAATCGGTGATAAGTGTTTAGTTCACATCTGCTATTTATTTATTTATCGTTAAGGCATATAAAACTCTGAGATAAATTATTTATTTAATTCTCTTAATTAAAAAATAAATTAAATAATAAATCACGTAACAACGTAAAATAATGCTGTGCATTTTAAAAGCCGTATTAAATATTATTTCGGTATTATAATTTCTGAATTTATCTCAAACATATTGAATTAATAATAAGCGAAAATGATTTTTGGAACAAACTTTGCATTTTATTATCATGCAACCGGATTGAAAAATATTGCTTGCTATATACAATAGAATTAATTAATTTTGAAACAGTGTTTAAAGAATTGAATTTAGTAATGAATAAAATCTAATCTTCGGTTGTTATAGATCAATTCTTTTATTTTTGACAACTGTGGGAACGTAAACGCAATATGCAAATGCTCGTAATAAGGGTTCAAAAGTTCAGAACGTGGAAACCGAACAGATTGATGTGAACGTTTGTTGACATATGCTGTCTGTTTAAAGGTTCTGTCGGACTATCAATGAGCATTGACGGAGAAGAGCTGCTAATGTTTATCCATTCGCGTTTCTGAGACATTTGCTTCGCTAATAGTATGTAATCAAGGCTCAGTTATTACTTCGTGACTATTTACTTATTCAAATGTTAGGTATTTTTGACTTAATCCGTGTTATCAATGACTTAAGGTCACGTGATAATCGCATTTAAAGTTATCGCAACCTATAATTTAGTAGTCGGAGATAACTTTCGCTTGATTTATTAAATTAAATTCTCCGAAATTAAATTTAAAGAGGAGAATAAACCGATACGAAAACTTTTAAATGAGTAAATAAACGTTTTTAATACGTAATCTTATCGACAGATGGCGTCGGATTCCGAAAACCGTTTCCAAGCGACATTATTATTATTTATATATTATTATTATTATCATTATTATTATTAAAAATTAAATTTACGACGAAAATAAATTATAAAATGTTAGAACGTATGCGTTAATAATGAAAGGAAAAATCGAAAAGTTTATTTTATGGAATTGCAAACAAAGTCCCAAGTAGTCAAAAGAGATTATGGAGCTGTCACGACCACGTTAACGTGACTCATAGCGGTAAACACACGAAAAGACGTGTGGCCTCGTGACGTTGCTTGGCAACGCGCAACGATCTAAAACTTATATTCTGTTTAGAGGCTGGAAATTCTATTTTCTACATACTGTACACAAAAACTTGTTTCTTTTATGTCAGATTGCCGTTTTAAAAGTTTGATCCTTTAATCGATAATTTATATTTTTATATAACAAGAATTTAAAATCGCCTTTGACAGATTTTTATTTTTCTTATTATTAAGTTTAAAAAATTTTATTTCGCCAGATGTCGCTATTAGTAAAAATTGTTAAGGTGAGAACCATTTTGTAAACCAGTTGCATGACGATAAAACGAATAGAAGTATCATAAATCACGTTACTTTGGATAAAAAATTGTCCTTTCTTTCTGTACAGAGATATATATCTTCTTAACAGGATCTAGAGACGAAATTATTCCAAACATTTGTTACAATCGCTTCCTGATGACTTCTATCGTGGTCTGCCATGTGACGACACTTCTGATCAAGTATTTGATACTTTTTAAGCCTCTAAATTTCTATTAAAACATAAAATTGTTAAATTCCAAATGGGATTCGACTGTAATATTAATTAAGAATAAAAAATATTCTTAATTATTTATTCGGTTAAATTAGCACTTATTTACGATTAAATTCGGAGTATAAAGTTAAACCAATCTGTAAAAATTGTAGAAAACGATCGTCTTTTAAGAATATAATTTGGTTGATAGATGGTTAGAAAATCCAGTGGACAATCAAAGTAATTAGCATTTGTCAATTGATTCATTAACCTCGTTTTATGAGGTTAATGAAATTTGGAAACATAAGTTACTACAAGTTTGCTTATTCGGAATTTGGCAAAATAAAGTAATAAAATCTAGATTTTAAAATGTGCAGTAATCAAATAATATTTGCAGATTATAATATTAAATTAAAAAGTGACTATAAATTCCTTGAACAAATAAAAAATTCCTTTAAATTTTAATAACTTAAATTCTAAATAGGATAAAAAACATTTTATAAAATGCATCAGAAAGATAATTTATTACAGTTTTTTTAATATACCAAAAACTAATTAATTAATTTAATCTGTTTTTTCAGATAATCCAGCGTAACTAATCTGAATAGCTTCAACAGATAAACGTCCTCTGCTGAAGCTTCTAAAGTTGACATCTTGAAATTTAACAATTTTAAGAATAAGTATGCAAAAACTGCAATAAATTATCTGTCTGATACATTTTACAGAATATTTTTGTCTCATTTAGAATCTAAATTATTAAAATTTAAAACTGCACAAACTCCTCTTTCTTATTAATTATAAATAAATATTTAATTCATTAATTACTAAGCATAAAATATTATAGAACCTTTTTTTCTGAACATTTAAATCCTTATTTACATCAAACTCTAAACAATGCATACTTGTTCAACTTGATTACTCAAATGATTATTGTGAATATCATTAAATAACAAATACAGTATTATTCATTAAACATTTTTCATTATAGGATAAGTGAATGTGCAGTTTATCCTATGAGAATTGAATGTCTATAGAAAAATAATAAAAGTAATGCATTAAATTATCTCAACTTGTAACGATAAGCATTTGAATACCCAATTCTCAGACAGCACAGTTAATTATAATTGTCGAAGTACTTTTTGGCATTAGTTCTCTCTTTCTCTCTACAATTCGTTGTACAATTGATGTTCAGAACACCGTAGGGATGGCATATTATGTAACACGACATGGCAGAGTAAAGTTTCATAATTAGATAGTCCGACTAACAATAATTAGCATCTCTCTCTTTTCACTTACATTTATATAATAATTATCATTATAAATGTTGGTTATTGCATTAATGCATTAACCGAAACCAGAAGTGAGTTTTGTATTAAGAGAATGTGTATAAAGTTTGGAAAATTTTCCTCATTTACAGTAAGTGATGTAACAACTGTTACATTCATTATCCAGCTAACATTACAATTAGAAAGTTTCGCATTGTTCAGAAATGGAAACTTAAGTCTCGCGAGTAATATTGTTTGCCCTTGGAATTAAAATTAAATTAATTATGAAGAATACCGATAGATGGAGTGTGTTATGCCGTAATTTCCTTAATGTATAAAAATACGGTAATTTAAAACGTTAAAACCGTAACGTTTCAGAAATCCGTCTTCTTTTCAAGTGAAAGTGTATTCAACAATTAGAAAAGTACTTTAAAAGAAATAAAGCAGTCAGTCAGAATGATATTACCAAAATGCATTTCTTTAATTTGTTGTCAGAATAAGTAAACATCCGAATGGATTCGCATTAAAACGACTCTAAAAATAGCTTCCAAGTCTGAAAAATTCGAGCATTTTTACTTAAAAGAAATCAATTTACTTATCGAGGCTTGATAATCGAAAGATTTGTCAACACATAAATTAAAATCGAGTCGAACAATAACATCATAACTTTCAATCCCTTAACAGTCTGCAATATTTCAACTGAAATATCGATTTTTTAGTAGAAAGAGTTTAATTTCTTTGAAACTGCAGTTCGATATAATATAATCGATAATTAAATTTTCAGAATAGAAAGAGAGAGAGGAAGGTTGAATTCGCATCAAATTTTAATGTCTCTTCTGGCTTCACTTATTCATTCAAGATTATGCGATCAGAAAAAAAAATGTGGAAATTGGATGCTGAGTAATACTTGAACTTTTTTGTAAGATTTTTAAAACTAATTCTTTTAGACACGTTCAAATATGAAAGATGAAAGTGAATACGTAAGAAGATTTAACTAAACATCACCATTAAGTAAAACGATGACGTCACTATCGCGAATAAAGAGAGGATCGATATCAGTTCAAAGAAGAAAAATAGTATTGATTTTTTTTCTGTCCGTCTTCGAATTAATAGCAGGGTTGAAAGACGTCGAAGGAAGTTTTTTCTTTCTTTCTTGTGTTTTCCCCCCTCCTCTTTCTTCTTTTCTATGGGGAGGACCCGAAGACGTGGAACAAACTGAGAAAGGTTGCTGCATCAGAAAGATAAATTCGATACTTTCAGGGATGGATGGGGAAGGTTTCAGAAACCAAACATATTGTTTTTATTAAGTCTGAATTAGGAATAAGGAGAAAAGAAGAAAGAAAGAGGAACTATTTTTCAATAACCAAACTATGGACAGTTCATTTGTCAAGCTCGTTTATGAAGCCCTATTGTCGTTTATTAGCAATTCTAATTCGAAATTGCGAGCAGAAGGTGTGTCGTGTCCACGGAATTCTTTAAATTCATCATTTGTTTTAAATGAAAGTATTAACTATCTCAATTTATAATTAATTATATTACACAACTAAATTTTTTGATTTAAACTTTTATTTTTTCTTTTGTATCTTAAAAACTGGTTTTTTCCTTAAAATACAATTCTGAATTATATGTTGGTAAACGATCAAAGTTGGTACTTTTTCTTTTGTTTGTTTACACTAAGTTAAATCAAACTGGTAAAAATAAACTTTAGTTTTAGATTAGATTATCAATTTTTGAACAGTTTCAATTTTTACTCTTATTGAGACTTCAACTCTAACATTTATATTGTAAGATACTTTCTAAGCTGAAAGTTAATAATTGGAAGAAAATTTAAATATGAAAAGATCTGTTAAAATTACTAGCTCGTTATACTACTGGTATGCCAAAAGAAATTGAATGATGTATTGTTGACAAGGAGGTCACCTCATTATACATATTGGTCTCCAGAAAGCTTTTTTTATCTCTATGTTATTCTATACACGATGCTTATAAATTGCTTATTATAAATCTGTATGTTCTTTAGAAATTAATAAAATAACGTAAAATTAAAAATTACAAAATTTAATAAATTTATGAAGAGCAATTAAATATAATTGTTAATTATTTATAACTAATCTTGTTACAGTTTAAACTTATTAAATTTTAAATCTAGTACAGTAATAAGTAGCATGAGATGATAAAAATTGATCTTGACTCTTTTGATATTCTGATGCATCTCTTTAAAATTTTTCTTAGTTATAATTATGAAATTCATATTCTTAATTGTATTTTCCGCTGATTATTATTGTTTTATTACAACTCTAAAATATGCGAATAAGCTCAAAATATTATATCATGCGTTATTTTTAATTCACATGTGATACAAATTACATTTAGCAAAATGCAAAAATTCTGTTTAATATCATGATAAGAAAGGGGCTGATATATTTTAAAAATTCTACCATTCTTAATTATTATTATTTTTTTTAAACAGTTATGCTATCCAATTACAGTAAGAAAGTGGAATTTGAATCTTTTTATTGCAAGCCGAATATGTACAACATGACTTCTTAACTTCTGTTTTCTGTTAGTCACTCACGACTTTTTTAAAATCCGTTAATGAATATTAAATATATAATTAAAATGTAATTAAAATCGATAAATTATTCATTAAAAAAGTATTTTTTACAACAAAACATTTTTTTCTTAATTACTTTCGAACATTTCTGTTCCAAACAATATTGCATAAATAACGTGATTCTTGTATTAAAATGATTATAATATATTTAGAAAATATATTAAATAACAAGAAATTTTTCGTCGATATTTAAGTAAAAGAAATGATTTAAACCTCTCCATTTCTTTCATTTAAAATATTTTTTCGTATAAAATTGAGGTGGTGTACGATTAAAATTTCGAAGGGGAGAAAAAACGCGAAAATAAACATCACAAAAATGTGTGGCTGATTTGATGTTCTCTAAATCCGAAAAAGAAATTCATTTTCTCATTCGCAGCGTGAATAAAAATAAGCTTGGATTATACGATTAAAAAAAAAAATGATCAGTTTTCCATTCTGACTAGTGACGTCAATTATGAGTATTTTTTAAAATGTGGACGGCTTTATTTTATTAACTAATCTATGCAAATTAATTCACATGTTTTTATAATTATTACATATAGGATGAGAATAAAATCGATTATACTAAATTTATCAATTTTTTTACCATTTAAATTCTAATAGACATATTTTTAATTAATTTAATATGATAAAGAAAACTGTAAAATCTACTTTAAAGTTTGAATTAATTTCGATTAACTAGTTAATTTTTGCAGGCAGAGTTTAATATAATAGCAGACTTACTACTGATCGATATTAAATTAAAAAAAAGACGTGTGTACCTATAAAAATTATTATAAAGATTTTCATTATAATGTAGCGTAATATAATTTTATTCATTAATTAAGTAATTTATCAACGTTGCGAGAATTCATGAGCTTGTCTAACCTTTAATAATGATTTTTTTGGATTAAAGTACTTATATCGTATATATTTTTAAACTTAGCTGTTGAACATTATGAATTATAACTTAATCACATTTCTAATCAATCATAATCACAATTTCTATATTGGCATTAATTTAATCCGATCATTAAAATTTCGAGTGGACGTCTTGAAATGTTATGAAAATTACATTTCGTCGTTCTCTCTTATATACTGAATAGTTTATTAAGGTTGATGATCAGCACGAGTTCAATGGATGAATTTTATTAATTCTCAGAGAGGTTTCTGGAAGTAGTAAAGTAGACCAAAAGTAAATCACACAAAAGTGAAAAAGCACCTGAGACTTCTTTCTAATGATGTTGTTTAGGTATGTCTAGGGACAGTCGACCGACCACTACACACAATTAGCAGTTCACTCGGTTCTTCAGGACAGCTATTTACAAGGCTGAATTCTCTGAGGAACTCTCTCAACTGTCGACTTGATTGCAACAGAACTGACCGACTTCCGGGTCATATCGTCTTTTATATAGAAGTCATCTTCCATTTTTTGTTGATCTTCTGCATTGTGCTGATACCGTTTTGTTTGAACAGAAAACAAAACAGCGCTGTTTGTTTTCACAGATTGATACTTCATTCTTTATAAAAAAAAAAAAAAGGAAATGTTAATTTCGTTTTTTAAAGAATTTATTACTTTTGTTTGACGAAAATAAACATCATTATTTACTGATTACTGATAAGAAAGGAATTAATTTTTGTAAGATCAAACAGAATAGAATTAAATATTATTAAAACGGAAAAAAAGTATTTTTCTTTTTTCTAACTTTAAATAAGTAAAATTTCAAAAAGAAACTAAAAACTTAGTTTGCCAGTTTTCCTTGAAGCATTTATTCCAAAAATCTTTTTAGATTCAATTACTTACTCATCTCGTGGGAATACAATAGAAATAAGGAAAGACATAATATCTTCAGTCTTCTCACAAAGATTCTATTTTGTATTAGGAAAGTTCAAAGACCTTTCGACTGCTGCTCGTTGAAAGAATGTGTTAAGGAGAGAGAGAGAGAGATGATGCGCTCTAGGAAGAAGTTTCATAGTGATGCAACTTCATATGAGAGTAGCTCAGCTATGAGACGGGATGGAGAAACATATTGAAAGAATGTTTTTATATCACCCATATACACTGTTGTTTTCGTATCGAGCCATGTGTATTCTGCTTTCCACTCGCACTTCTCTTGAAAAACAGGAAAGGAGAAATTTTTATTCGGTTTAAACGTTATCAGTATTTCTTTTACCCCGAGAAATATATATATATTTTGAAAATAAGAATTTCTTCTCTAGCATTCCAAAAATTTTGCCTCTTTGTGCTAACTTTACACATTCTATTGTTTAATATTATCCATCCGAATTTTAAAAGACAAGGAAACGAAATAGTTAAACTTTAAAATATCGAAAATTTAAAATGTTATTCGTTCGATGAATGTTTTAAGAGAATAAAAAGATATAAAAATAAAATAAATTTATATCTTTTTATTCTCTATATAAAAATAAAATACAATAATTTAATTTTTATCATCATTAAACATATATACTAAATGTTTAAATATTAATATTTATCTAACAGAAAAGACACTATAAAGTTAGATATATATTTTAACATAACAAAGTCACATAAATTTAATCAATAATTTACTTAAAAATATATTATAAATGTTTAAATATTAATATTTATCTTACAGAAAAGACACTATAAAGTTAGATATATATTTTAACATAACAAATTCACATAAATTTAATCAATAATTTACTTAAAAATATATTCATTTAATTGTTGTATCTCTTCAATCTTTGATATCAGCTTGGGATGTTGATGATGATTAATAGGATTAACTTCAAAAGTCATAAAAACGAAATATTAATTTTTTTAAATATTTATAAATTTGCAATAAAAATTTATTATAAATCATGTTATTTTTTTATAATCTATAAAAGTATCAAAATTAGTAATTGATTAAAAACTCAATTAAGAATTATCAATGATTTATAACTATTCCTAAATTTCAAGAAAATAATAAATAAAAAAATAAAATTTCAATGTTTGCCACTTAGATTTAATGTTTGCTACTTCAATATAAAATTTTTCACTTTTATTAAATTTTTGACATAGTCTATATGTGCTGCACATGATCCACAATGGTCATTCGAACTTCATATTTTACCAGAGAATGGTTTCAAAACAATTGAAACCATTGTTCTCTAGTACCACTATAACCATTACAAATGTCTTTGAACTAGACATTTGTAATGGTTATAGTGATTTGAAGGCATTGTAATGTTCAAAGACATTTGTAATGTTATTCCCAACACTAATAATGCCTTAGAACAGGAGTGGGCAAACTTTTGGGAGAAAGGGCCACATTGCATCAATGAAATATAATCTAGGGCTGCACTTTCCCAGTGATCCCTATCCTTCACCATCTAACCCCCCTTCACGGATGTGGGTGTAGCCCGTGGTTGGAAGTGATCCTGTCCTTTAGTAATTTATCTGATTGGAAAGGGGGTAAAACAAAAACTCCCAAAATCCCGCATTCACCTAATAACTGTCTGAGGTAATAAAATTCTCTTAGAAAATTATGTAGCCAAAATAGAAAGATCCTAAGTGGTTAATTTGCTGACTAAGATATTATAAAAGGGCGACATATTAAAATTAAGCCAATTTTCTTAGTAGATCAGCTTTCATTGGGCATTATATGAATCATGGGTTGAATAACGCCAGCAGTCCAAAAAAAGTGAAACACCATTTTCAGAGAAACTCAGCATGGTTGAAATTCTTTTAGATTATGGTAAAATTATAATTCAATCATTTTAAATTTGAAACAATAATTAAAAACATAACTGTTTAGGAAATTTCACAAATATTAAATACAAACATCGTGTAAGTACGAAAGTTATTGAGTTGATTGACTGACAAAACGATTTTATTTGATTTGAATGTATTTTGCAATGGATCTCTTATGCAATGACATTTATTCTGGTTAACAGTTAATCAAATTATTTTTGTAAGAAATATGACACTGTAATGATACCTACAGTTTACCATATGAGTTATTATTTATTACTTTTCTAGAAATTATATAAACTATATTTCTAAGATATGGAATAGATTTGATAATCTTTTGTATTCATTTTATTTATCGATAAAATTTTTGGCATTATAGCTATTGGTTGCATGGCCGCATTAATTAGTTCCGAGAGCCGCATGCGGCCCGTGGGCCGCGGTTTGCCCACCCCTGCCTTAGAAGGTTTCAATAAGGTGATTAAACAAGAAGCTACATTAAGAGAACAATGGCCAGTATCTCATTTCATAACTTTAATTTTTGAATACATTAAGCAATGGTCTGAATATTATAATAATGGGTTGAAGATATTTAAAACATAACTAACTAAAACAAACTCCCTCGATGGTGTCTCCACCTTGTCGTGGTGAGGGAGCTTGTGTGTTCCAAGGATCCTGAGAGCTCTGCCAGCGGTAGTTTTGCTACTGGTAGGGTCTCCCATGTCGTACAGGTCTAAGGTGAGGGGCAGACCAAGAGAGCGCCCTACCCAAACTAAGGTGTAAGGCATCGTGCTGAGAGTTGAATGGCACTGGGGTAGTAAAAGATAACGTTAACGATCCCTTCAGGGCACCAGGCAAAACCCTGTCGTAGTTAGCCTTCTGCCCATATTGGAGGATAACCGGGTGGTGACCTTACATGTTTCCTTCAGTTTTGTTTTTTGGCATGGCGTCAAAAATTATTTCTAAATTTAAACCTTTTTCTGAGGGGGCTGCTTCTCCGCCTCATCGCGGGGGTGGTGATCCTGGTACCTCACTTGAGGGTGCTGGGGTCACTGATGTGCCTCCGGTTGGTGGGACAGTGGAGCAGTCTCCTGGTGTTATTTCTGCCTCTGGGAGTAGATCTAGTCTGCAAAGGATGCGTTTGTCTGGAGCAGCTAGGCGAAAGTGGAGGAGGGCTAGGAGGGAAGCTGGTGGCTCTCAGCTACCGCATGGTACTTCCCAAATAGCTTCTCTTTCTGACTCTCTTGCTGACACCCCTGGGGTTAGCAAGAGAACCAGATCTCAGCTGTCCACCCCCTCTTCTGAGGAGGTGAGGCCTACTAAGCGGTCCCAGGGCTTTCAGCCTGGATCTTATACGGAAGCTATGGCTTCTTTTCAGTTACCCATCATCAAGGAGGGTTTTCCGGACTCCAAGATGGTGGGTGCTGAGGTAGATATTATTTGGATAAGATCCTGCATGGTGTGGATGGAATCCCTTCTGGGGAGACCTTGCCACTGCTTAAGGGGTATACCATGGACAATGGTGCAATCATTTATATTTGTATAAATGAGTTCACCTGTCAGTTGCTTATTCTGCTCTTAGATGGGTGTATTCTTGGACAGGGGATTTGTTTAAGGGTTATTCCTGCGATGAACCTGCCCAAGTCTGTGAAGATAGCCTACTGTACTGCTGACACACGTACACAGCACGTGTGCCAACTTTTTGCTCGACTCCAAGTATTCAACCCGGGGTTCAAGACTGAACAATGGAGGGTCTTGGGTCATAATAGGGACGCTAAGGGACAGCGTTTTATCCTGATGGTCAATCTTGCTTCGGTAAAGGCCATCAAGGTACCTTTAAGGTACTTTCGGATCCTAATTCCAAGTTTGGGAGACCAATAGCTTCGGTGATTGCTCCTGGAAAGGTGCATCAACTGGTCGGGCTCGCTGATAGGGATTGGGCTTCTGGGAGTACCACTGGTCCTTCCGACACCCAGTCTATGGAGGAGGGCATGGAACTTTGCCCACCTTAGGTACCTGTAATGTCATGGGTCTGAGGTTGATTCAGATCAACCTCCAGCACTCCCAAGCCGCTGGCCTGAGGTTGATTCAAATCAACCTCCAGCACTCCAGAGCTGCCTCCTTCCTTTTGGGTCGGCTGCTCGTGGGGGGCTGCTATGACCTTGCTCTTATTCAACAGCCAATTGTAAGGGACGAATACAGCTTCACTGTAAAGAAGGTGAGTTGTTTTCTTTTACTTCTTGTACTTCCAGAAGGTAAGTTGTTTTCTTTTACTTCTTGTACTTCTGATAGTGGTCCTCGGACCTGTGTATTCATTAGGAATAACATATATGTTTCACCTGTTTGGGAATATTATTCTAGGGACCTTACTACTGTTTGGGTGAAGCTTGATGAAGGGGATACTGGTAGGGAATTTATTGTTTCCTCTGTTTATTTCCCTTACGATAAAGACAAACTTCCACCAATGCCTGAATTTGGGTCTTTGGTGGAATTTTGTCAAAAGAATCATTATGATTTATTGGTTGGTGTCGATGCTAACTCTCATCATGTGGTTTGGGGCAGCAAAGACATCAACCGAAGGGGGAGCACCTATTGGAGTTTCTGATGGGTACTAACCTGTTTATTTTGAATAGGAGTAATGAGCCTACTTTTGCTGTTGTTAACAGGTGGGAGGTTATTGATCTAACAATAGGGATTCAGTGAATTTCTGACCTAATTGAGAATTGGCATGTATCTTGTGAGCCTTCTTCTTCGGATCACAGATACATTTGCTCTTTAATTTACAAGGTATGGCACCTAGTCAGGTTACATATAGAGACCCTCTGAGGACTAATTGGGCTTCCTTTAGAGAAGACCTTAATTTAACTTGAGGGTTGTTCAGAGCAGATTTTGCTCGGTGGTGGATTTAGAGATGACTGTTGACCAGATTCAACAGGCAATTCTCTTATCCTATCACCAAAATTGTCCTGTCAGGACTGCTCGCTCATCAAGGCAAGTTCCTTGGTGGAATGATTGGCTGGGCGGTCTTAGATGTAATGTTAGGCGGCTTGTTAATAAAGCTAAGAGGACTGGTGATTGGGACGCATATAGGGGTGCTCTCATAGGTTATAATAAAGCCATTAGAAAGGATAAAAGGTCTTCCTGGAAACGAAATTGAGGATATACCTGAGGTATCCAGACTTGTGAAGATAATGTTCTAATGGGGATTATTGCCGGGTTGGGTCTCTTAAACTGCCTGATGGCAGTATGACTAGTACTTGCAGGGACTGCCTGTGTGGCTTTTGGCTACATTCCATGGTCCTGGAGACAGGTGAGGGTATCTTTTATACCTAAACCCAGGCGTAATTCTTACACCGAGGCTAAGTCATATCGCCCAATCAGTCTGATGTCTTCTTTTCTTTTGAAGACATTAGAGAGGTTGGTAGATAGGTTTATTAGGGATGGGACCCTGGTTAGGATCCCCCTTTGTCGCAGCCAATTTGCCTATCAATCTGGCAAATTGACTGAGCATGCTCTTCATGAGGTTGTTTCGCTCATTGAGAGGGCTATTGGGTACAAGGAGATTGCCCTTAGCACTTTCCTTGATATTCAAGGGACTTTTGACTCTACTTCTTTTGAGCAAATTAGCCTTGCTGCTACCAGACATGGAGTCGGTTCAATAATTATTCGTTGTAAATGTTCGCCAATCCATTAGTAAGCTTTTATGAGGAGGAAGTCATGATTCTCACTGACAGGGGATGTCCGCAGGGGAGGTGTTGTCTCCCCATCTTTGGAGCCTTGTGGTGAATGAGTTATTGGCTTTACTCAACGGGAAGGGTTTCTTCACTGTTGATATGCTGATGACATATCCATCATTATGATGGGGAGGTTTCCTAGGACTGTTACTGAAGTTTTGGGGAAGTTTCCTAGGACTGTTTCTGAAGTTCTTCAGATAGCTCTTATTACAATTTCTCAGTAGGACTGTTTCTGAAGTTTTTCAGACAGCTCTTAATACAGCTTCACATACTGTTTCTGAAGTTCTTCAGACAGCTCTTAATACAGTTTCACACTTGTTAATCCGGCCAAGACTGTTATTGTGCCTTTTACTCGAAGAAGACAGTTGGTAGGATTAACTGAACAGTTGGTAAAAGGTTGCAGTTTATGACCCAGGTCAAATACCTTGGCACTTTGCTTAACAAGGGTTGACTTGGAAGCCACACGTTGAGTTTGTTACCTTGGCATTATGCTTGACAAGGGTTTGATTTGGAAGCCACACGTTGATTTTGTTGTTGGGAAGGCCTGTAGGGCTCTTTGGGCTTGCAGGGGTATCTTGGGTAAGACTTGGGTGCTTAGGCCAGGGCTGTTGTTTTGGATTTATACCATGGTTGTGAGTTCTATTCTTATTTACGCTTCCATTGTTTGCTGGCGAAGGGTCTTACTTAAGACTTGTCAGGCCGAACTTGGAAGGATTCAAA
>AYEL01065212.1:0-96579 GCA_000484575.1 Olivierus martensii | reverse complement strand
AATGAATTTTTTGATATTAATTCTTTTTAAATGAATAAAATAATTAAATGCTAAAATTAAATTGATTAACTTATATTATTATATATAAAAAAGATTATAAAATTGATATGTATAAAAATAATCTTTCACAAAGATCAATAAGCATTATCATTATTATTATGTAGCAATCTCATAAAAATTGACATACTAGATTGATTTGGACTATATCAGGCCCTTCCTCTTAGGCCCAATCCATATTATCGAGCCACTCAAGATTTGATTTCTCTCTGCTCTCAGTCTGGTCAAATATTTTTTCATTGTTTGTAACGAGCCTGTTCACACTATGGGTAATAGTCAAGTCTTGTCCAATCATGCTCCAGTCAAAGCTGATCAGAAAGAATATTTCACCAGAGCATGACCGAACTTGTCTGGACTTATACCGATGATTGAATAAAGAAAGCAATTCACACTAACAGTCATTCCAGTGCTTTTATTGTTTTAAAAGTTTAAGAAAAGTTATATAAGCTATAAACAACAGAAAATATATATGGAATTCCAAAAAAGAATTCTATAAATTAATTATTATTATTTACCCTCAAGTTTATCTACAAAATATATACAAAGTGAAATTAATATAGTGATTTTTTCATTTTAGGTGAAATGCTCATTGAATTGATCAAAAACAAACCAGGTTTAAAAAACTTACAATCACCATATTGTAGTGATAATAATAAGAAAATTCATTCGAAAATATTTTATAAATTTATTGTCATCATCTATTAAATGAGGATACAGGGTGTAATATTCTTCAAGTTTTCTTTGTATTTTTTTTGCATTTTTTTGGCTTCTGCACTATTATAAAACAATTAACTCAAAAATTAACATTTTTTGCATTTTTTTGGCTTCTGCACTATTATAAAACAATTAACTCAAAAATTAACATAAGATTGCAGAAATTACTTTATTTGACAAACATTTTCAACCCTCCTTTGGGGTCATCATCAGGTTTAATACTAACTTTATACAAGACAAACTTATAAGGTAGATTTTCTTGTCCCCCTTGTTTACACATGCACGGTGAAAAAACAGACATAATATATATCAACGTATAATTGTAAACACCTATCAACTAGGATGTCTAAAGCAGAGTGATATTTTACCCAAATTTAAATAGCCAAAACATGTAATGGACTTTTCAAAAGGTTAAACTTGGATGTACCTACATTTTTTAATATTTTCTTCCTCATCAAGAAGGATAGCCATAATTGATAACTCTTCAGATGAAAAATTTTTATAGCACACAAGTAATTACATTCAACCTGGAGACCAGTTTCAGACTTACTGGTGAGCAAATATGTGAACATGTAAAATAATTGGACTGAGCAGAGAGAGATCGAACTGTGAATGGCTCGATAGTGTGGAGTGGGTCTTATGGGAAAAGTTTATGAAAATTTTCAGTATGGGAGAAGGAAAGTTTTCAAAATGTTAAAATTCTCTATATAAAAATTTGAGCAATTACATAGAAGGAATGTTCTGGATTTTATATTAAATGTGGATTTTATATATTTCATGCAAATTATTTTTAGAAATACCAGATTTAAAAATTTTTTTTTAATTAAAAAAGATATTGCTTTATTTCCATTTATAACATTGAAATGATTTTCCATAATATTAATACATTTTTTTCAATTTTTTGCACAAGAGGATTTGATTGATGTTTTGAACTGATCAATGCCATTCTGAGCAATTTATTCATATTATTACAAAAGACATTAAATATGTGTTTATGTATAATTTATTAATAATACATCATATAAAATAATTTATATAGCAGAAAAGTTAGATTTTAAAGTATAATAATCAGTTTTTCTCACAAACTGAAACTGATTAATGGTGCTATTATTGCTGATTCCTATCAAAACTCAATTTTTGTCTTGTGTTAGGATTTTCCCAAACCAATTACAGTGAAACCCCGCTCGTGCGTTCCCGTATCGTACGACTTTCCCGCTTTAAACGTCTATTTTCGGAAGTCCGAGCATTTTCCTATACATGCAATGTAAAACTTTCCCTCTTCCTACGTTTTAATTATATAACTTTTTTATTATGACGTCATCAGAGTTCCCGTTTCGTGCGTTTTCCCGGCTCGATCGACTTTTCGGGCCGGTCCCTGAAAAGTTTCAAAATCGAGGTTTCACTGTATTAATATAAATAGAGGATAAATTATATTTATATACAGTAGACTCCCCAAGATATGAGATAAATTCATTTCAAAAGTAATCTCATATTTTAAAATTCTTGATCTCAAACCCAATAATATACAAAACAGCTCTCTGATCTTGATTTTTCTTGTAGATTAAAAAGATGCTATCAATGAAAGTTTCTTGCATCTTGATTTTCTCTATACTGCTCATATTTCAGGAGTTCATTATATTTATTTAGCAATTAATATATTCAAATATCGATAATTCATTTCTCTCTTTTAAATATAGATCAATATTGGAATTTAATAGAAAACCTATACTGCTCATATTTCAGGAGTTCATTATATTTATTTAGCAATTAATATATTCAAATATTGATAATTCATTTCTCTCTTTTAAATATAGGTCAATATTGGAATTTAATAGAAAATGTATTAAAAAATTATCTTTATCTTTATTGAAATTTAAATTGATATCATAAATTTATAAATCTCTAATTATTAAGTTTAAAAGAGATCAGAAATGAAGAATTTAAAAGATTTTCTTTGATCATATTTGAGTTATATTAGAGATTTTAATATTTTTCATTTTTTTAAGCTTTTTCTTATAATGAAACTGCATACTAGAAATATTGAATAAGGCTTTCTATTTACTCATAATTTCTTTAAATTTTTTATAAAAAGTTTTGTTTTCCATCATTTGAAAATCAACTTGTTTTATATGAATAATTTATATATATTAGGTTGATGCATAATTCCATAGCGTTTTAAATATAGGTTTGTTAAGTTTGTTAAAATTCAGTTAAAAATTTGACCAAATCAAGCAAGCAACTATTTAACAATGTAATCTCCGTCATTGCCAATAACTTCCTGCCAACGTTGGGGTAGTTTTTGGATCCCCGTCTGCAGAAATCTGTTGGTTTTGAGTTTAGGAAGTCATCAATCCAAGTTTGGAGAGCAGTTTCATCTTCGAAGGTGTGTCCTTGAATGTGATTGGAAATGGAACGGAAAAGGTGAAAATCTGAAGGGGTAAGGTCTGGCGAATAGGGATAGGGGACAATCTCCCATCCGAGCTCCTGGATAACTGCTTTTGTCATGTTGGCAACATGAGGGTGTGCATTATCATGTTGCAGAAGAATGTGGCATTGTCCAGGCCATTCCTCAATTGAGGCTGCAAGTCGTCTCAACTGTTGGCAATAAACTTCTGACGTGATGGTTTCATTCCTAGGAAGGAATTCATGGTACAATACTCCTTTTGTGTCCCATCATTTGCATAACAGAACCTTCATAGGATGAACAGCACATTTTGCACGAGGAGTTGCTTTTTTCTTGGGACTAAGCCATTCCTTCCTCTTACGGATATTCACATATAGACACCATTTAGTTCCGTACACTTCACAGATGTTCCTAGCCGCATTTACTGCACTTGAACCTTGGTTAAACTCGTAGAACAGAATATGTAAATGTTCGTTTTTCTCGACCTGACACTCCATCTTCAACAGCGAAGAAACAACGTTAAACTCATACAGCAGAATATGTCGGAAATGTTCGTTTTTCTCGACCTGACACTCCATCTTCAACAGCTAATGTTCGTTTTTCTCGACCTGACACTCCATCTTCAACAGCGAAGAAACAACGTTAAACTCGTACAGCAGAATATGTCGGAAATGTTCGTTTTTCTCGACCTGGACAGCGAAGAAATAACAATCATTTGTAACAATCTCGCACAGCTCTATTCACACGATAACACTCCAAAGTGTAAAAGTGACATGTAAAAACGGTAAACAAATGAACAGCAATGCAGTGTTGCCAGGCCAAATCACAACGCTAAGGAATTATGCATCAACCTAATACAATCGATTCTGCTTAACCGGGCCACCAGTTAATTGGGGCAGCCCTGGGCCAAATCTCAAAGAACGGAAACCAAACTAATAAATTAATACATAGTTTAAACGTTTAATTGGGACAGTAACAGAAAAGAAATTTAGCAATTTTTGACATATTTTAGGGATTTTTGAAAGTATGTCAACACTATGTACATTAATATTTGGCAACAGTAGCGTGATGCGAATCAGTTATCTATCGTCGAGCATCTGGCAACTATGCATCTGCTTAAGAGTCTATAGCCACTGTACCTAGCAATATTCCTTTACAGTGTCGATTTTATTTAAAATTTTTAAATCTTTGCCAACATGCCAAGAAATGATTTTACACTACACTTTCAAGTAAAATTGCTTTAATCAATGAAATTAAAAGCCAGCTATTTAATACAAGCTATCGTAGACTCAGATATAACTGGTATACCAAAATCAAAAGACAAAAGACAGACTACACTTGATGCAGTTTTTGCAAAATTAAAATTTTAAATTGTAAAATTTATCATGTATGTATTATTTTCTTCACTATTTATAGTACAAATATTTTCTGTATTTTGGTTTAATAAAGTATTAAAATAGGTATCACTAATTTTTTTTTTTACCTACTTATTTATTTACCTATGTATTACATATTTTATTTTACAATTTATTATTAGTTTGTTTAAATGGGGCAGCCGCTTAATTAGGCCAAAATGGATTAGTCCTGATGTGTCCAAATTAAGCAGAATCCACTGTGTATATATATATATATATTGATATTTTCTCAATACATGATGTCAAGTTGGGTTAATATTGGAAGTTTTATAGCGGTAATTACTTTTAATCAAATATTTTAATGATAAAATATAAAACTGTAAAAAAAATAACTAGTAATTAAAATAATAAATTAAAAATAATAGATAGTAAAACAAAACCATTTGTCATGGATAATATGAAACGCTTAAAAAAAAAAAAGTTTTTGCTTTATGAGAAATATTAAATACGTTACCTGAATATATAAATCCAATCAGAAGATTAAATACCCAAGGTGCTATTCCATGAATCTCAATCTTAGATTGTTGCTTTTCAGCTAATTCACTGCCAAACATTGCTTCAAAGTATGGACTGCTGGCAGCCATTACTGCTCTATGGCAATGAAAAACTTCATTTTCTACTAAGAGTTCAACATCACAAAACTTAATCTGACTTCTAAGATTATTCAGATTTCCTAACATTTTCTTTAAATGATCATTTGAATAGAATTGACAGTTTTTGTCATTATTGTTCTTTGCATCTCCATTGCAATTGAATTTTTTATGAGAGGAGCTATTTCTGTGTCCTCGGCGACGATATGTTCCTGATGCCATATAAACACTATAAAAAAAAAAAAAAAAAAGTGTCCTCGGCGACGATATGTTCCTGATGCCATATAAACACTAAAAAAAAAAAAAAAAAACTTAATCTTATATTGCCATGATCTTTTAGTACCAAATAATTTAAACAGTAAAATAAATTCTTTACAGATATAAACAAATTTATTTTTAAAAATGAAAATACAGAAAATGATATCAAAAATTTTCTGCTAGAACATGTTAAGGACAAAAAATTTATATATAGTAAAACCCTGATATCTCGAATCTCATGGGAACAAAAAAAATTCAACAGAGAGTTTGAGATATCAAGATTCAATTTATATAAAGCTTTTTATGTCAATAATAACACCATAGTTTTTAATACTGTATAAGATATCTTTTTTCCATGAAAATTAGCATCTAAATACACCTGCATCTTATAAACCAAAAGTTGAAATATCACTGAATAAACACAATCATACTGACAAAAACCTATCAACACTTAGAAGTGAAACATAGAAAACAAAACTATTGTATGACATATTCAGCATTCCGAGCATGCACAAAAAAATTCCTGTTCCAATTATCAGTAACACATTTACGTTTTTTTTATTAAATTTAAATCCTTTGTTTAGACTCCGAAAGCAAGGAAAAATTTCGAAATATTTTTAATTTCTGTAGCACAAAAATTATAAACTAATTCAAGATAGCAAGAGTTTTGAAGAAAATACTTTGAAATAAATATTGAAATTACATTGGTTTAATGCTGAAAGTGCACGGAAAAAAATTTTTTTCCACAAAGGATTTCAAGATAGAGAGATTCGAGATAACAAGGATAGACTGTATATATAAATTTTTGTTCTTATAATTCAAACCATAAATTTGTGCTATATTTCTTTATATAATAGAATATTGATATTTTAAGATGGTGCCTGAAATTACAAAAAAAAGCATAAGATTGTAATCAATATATTAAAAAACAATTTGAAATGCATGATTTTATAAGGGCTGTTCTGAAAATGTGAACCGAAATAACTTCTCCATGTCTAAGTCATTTGAGAAGTTGCTATCAGTCTCCTTTTTGAAACAGTATTGTTCATATTCAATACATATTTTACAACAATCCATTAACTTCTGAAACACTTGCTGCAACCCATTTTCTGAAAGATATTTTAGAATAGCAGATGTTTAAATTTTGCTTGTTGTGCTACATGTGGTCTAATTTATAATGCTATCTTGAAGAAACCATTTTTGATTAAGGAATTCCAGACTTCTTTTATGTTAGTTATTTTAATTAATTGAGATTTTATAGTTATTTTAGTTGATGGAATTGATGCTGATTATATATTTTGAACAAAATCAGCATCAATTTTTTTAATGAACTAAAAACTCTAATCTTTTTGGGGGACAATGAATCGTGGTGTTTCCATGCAATTGACTTCTATTTGGACCTGGGATCAAAGTGTTTAGTCCAGAACTGTCACAGATGATTATTTTATTCAAAAAGTTGGGCTATTCTTTTATCCTGTCAATAAAAACTTGACAAAGTTCAATGCAGCATTTTTGTGGTCTATGATGTTACATGTGATACCCATTTTAAGTAAACAAATTTGTTTTAAGTAAACAAATGACACATTAAGGTGAGTCTTTGCAATTTTGTGGCATCTCACTACACCAATAATCAACTGAACTGCCAGATCACAAATTGATAAACTTTTATCTTCTTTCAATAAAATTTTGGCTTTCTCAATGTCTTCATCATTCACTAAATTTGACAGACACCTGCTTATTTGTTCGTCTCATACTTTTTCAGTCCTAAAAATATTTCCAACATTTAAATATGGCTATTCTGTCAAAGGCTTCCTTATTGTATGCTTCTTGAATCATCTCAAAAATAAATTTTGGCTGCTTTTGCCTAACTTAACATAAAATTCAATTGCAATTCAATGAACTATTAGACAACTGCTTATACTTATATTTCAAGTTCAAAGACTGCACAGCACTATTAGCAGTTAAGAATAACTTTTTATTAAAGTTATTCTTAACTGCTAATAGTGCTGTGCAGTCTTTGAACTTGCAATTCTTTCACTAATAACTAATGAATAATTTTTTCATTCATCATCATAAAATACACTTCACAAAAACTGTTATAACAGTTTCTGTGAAGTGTAATTGATTTTCCAAGAATTCATCAATTAAATTTTATCTTAATTTGGATGATGAAAATAAAGATAGAAATGATAAATCTGAATTGAAGGAATTGATTATCTGATTACAAATATGAAGGGTGCAAATTTGGGATGAATATGAAGCCCAATAATTTAAGAAGTTTATATCCAATCAAATTGATTTTTTATCATTTGTTTGATCACACTGTTGTCATTGTATTCCATGCATGCACATTCAAAAATACTCTAAATGGCAACAGTATCTGCTGCAGAAGTGGAAATTATGGTTAAATTATTTTCTGGAAAATTACTCCTCAATTGCTATCAAGGAGCAGTTTGAAAAACTAAAAAAAATTAGTAAAAATACTATATGCAGAATAATCAAAAATGAAAGGAAAAAGTGTCAGGCTAAATTAACAAATGAAAATTGTTAATTTGTACTTAACCTAAAACTGCTCAAACCAGCAATAAGGGAAAAATGAAAAATTTCATAATTGATCCAAATCCAATCAGTCAGAGATCAATTGCTAAAATTAATAAATAATAAACCAAAACTGCATAGAATATTTACGTAACTACTTGAAAAAACAGCACTAGATTGCAGTTCAAGTTTAGTTATTTTATGTTGAACTGCAATCTAATTGCTAAAATGTTATATTCTCTCTATGGAAGTGTTAAAACAATTATTCATAAAGATTGAGACTTAGTAACCAAGAAAAAGATCAAGGTCCACAAAATAATAATGCCTTCACATTATGAAAATTGAAAAACAAATGATAAAAAATTAAACAAAAACGGTGTGGCAGATGATAGATTAGAAGCAAACAATAAGCCAAATAAGTAAGATAAATCGTTTATTCAAAAACGTTTTCGGCTATCCACGTAGTCTGCCTCTAGGGTAGAGTTTATAGTAACTTCAGAAGAAAATATTTTTCAATAAATTAATTTTATTTAATTTATTGAAATGGAAAAAGAAAAATTATGTATGAGCTATTAGGAGATGAGGTGCACGAAGAATAGCTATCATACTACAATGAAAGATGGCCTGAAGGATTCATGATTGTTGGAGGAATGACTAGCCAAGGATGCCTCCCTTTAATTAATGTGCCAAAGAATGTTAAAATAGATACTATGAGGACAAAGTGCTCACACCATATTTGGAAACACAAATCCCTTTGCTTTATCTAGGATAACTGGATAAAAATCACATTCCACCATGATAAAACCACAAAGTTTATCATTTTTTATTTGGAACATCTGAAATCAACTATAAGTGTATATTACATCCTGAATGAACTGATTCCTGTCAAGTCTCCAGACATCTCACCAATGGATTTCTTTGGCTTTGATTACCTAAAGCAAGCCCCTTTCTCCTTCACAAAACACAAACACTGCAAGATCTCTGAAAAGTTTGCAATGAGGAATGGGCAAAAATTATTCCTGAAAAATGTAGATCAGTTTTTGAAGTGTGAAAATGGAGATGTAGAATATCATTTCTGGAAAATAATGTTTTGCATGATAACGACAATAGTTCTGCAACAGAAGATAGTAATTAGTCTTTTACAGCAACGGAGTCAAACTCGCGGCCCATGAGCCTCGGACCACATGCAGCCCACAATGACTATATTTGCAGCCCAGCCAACAAAACGTACACAATAATAATAATGACCATGTTTTGTTCAAAGTTTGCACGTATGTAGTGAAACTATGCACAGGCGTACCATTCATCCTCCCCATTATTCATAGAAGTTGGCGTGCCTGAATTTTATAGATATTTACCAGTCAAGCTTGAAAATACGCAAAGATCCCTTTATGTTCTTCATGAAACTTTTCATGAATAAAAAATCCCTTCTTTTATGTTTTGTAAAAATTTCACAATAATAATAATGACCATATTTTGTTCAATGTTTGCACGTATGTAGTGAAACTACATGCAGCCCGTACACAATAATAATAATGACCATATTTTGTTCAATGTTTGCACATATGTAGTGAAACTGTGTGCAGTCATATATAAAAATAATGACCATATTTTGTTCAATGTTTGCACATATGTAGTGAAACTATGCACAGGAGTACCATTCACCCACCCCATTAATATTTGCTTGAAAATACTCGAAAATTTGCATGTGAAATCATTTCTATGTTTGGAAGTATTTATCGGTGCATCACCTAAACTCAAACCTTTTTATTTTGGCCCATGTTAGCCTTTGAGTTTGACATCCTTGATATAGAAGATAGATTCTTTAACATAACTATTTTTTTGTTACATCTTTGTGATTTATTGTATAAGATATGCTCGACATATGTAAATTCAATTTATACAGTATAAGTTTTCATGGAATGATCCTTTTATATAAGTCAGGAACTGTCTGTATATCAAAATTTTATAATTATAGTGTTCCTCTAGTTACAAATATATATATGTAACTTAAAATTTACTCATACATAAAGAATTTGGATATACCAAAAATTATATATATTTGTATTGATTGGACCAATTAGAAATTTCTTTTTTTAAAGATTTGACTATATATATATGATATTATGCAAAGTTTTTTTGTTTAGTAACTCCACTATTTTGAATAACATAGCAAACATATACTATAAATTAATAAATATTATTACTAACTAAATACTATAACTATGCAGTTTTATACTATATTTGCTATTAGACCAATTTGTTATTGTAAAGTTCAAAATTATTATAAAATTTGAAAATAAAAATTCTATGTTCTTATTTATGAAAATTTAACTTAAATGTTTATAACTAGAGGAATACTTTTAATAATAATTATGTATACAATAAACATTTATACTTATCCATAATTATATAACTACATCTTTATAAACAAAATAGTTATATTATAAGAATTTTAAAATAAAAACATACTTTTCCGGAGAATGACCTAGTGTTTCAGATTTATCCTATATTGAAGGTTTTTTTGCGGCCCACCTAAACTCAAACCTTTTTATTTTGGCCCATGTTAGAGTTTGACACCCTTGATGTAGATTGTGAACATCATAATATTAATTAGCTGTTACAGAAAATAATTTTTCAGAAACACCTGACAAAAACTATTCAATATTTATGTTGAAAGTTAAATAATATTTAAAATGGAAATAAAAATAAAATGATGTAATGGCTCACAAAGCAGTTTGGAAATATTTGTCTTTTCAAATTAGATTTAGATATCTGTATTAACTATTAATCTGGAATCATCTAAACTTTATAATGTAATTTCTATATTCACTTAATCCATAGGTTTACAGTCTCAATTAGTATGTTATAGTAGGATATATCTGTAATTCTAAATGCACAATTATACTTATACCTGTCAATGAATTAATGAATTTATTAAAAAAAAATTGATTATTTAAAGAAGAATTCAAAAAATGACAGTTTAATCGTTCATGCAAAATGGATATTTAATAAATATAAAAAATTATGAATATTTTCTTACCATTTCTTTGAATTATATCTTGTCTTTCAATTGAATGGGATTTTCGGTTTTTAGTTTTAAAATTAAATTTAAAATTAGAAAGTTTAAAAAAACTTTTTCTATTTTTCTCTGCATTTTTTTCATCTGATTCAGTTGTGATCTGCAAGACAAAAAGTTTTTCATAATTTCATTTATTTGTAAAATAATTTATTTTAAATCAGAAATCTAATTTATTCAAACTATGAATGAATACAAAGACAATTTATTTTTTATATTATTTTTTCTCTTACTCATTTTATTAAACTACTAATACTTTTGCAATGGATACTTGAACACTATACAGTAAATGTTAGATTCGTGAATGTTTATAATTTTTAGTTATTGATTTTAAAAAGTTTTTTGTCATCAATATGGCCATTTTCTAGAGGAATGAGTTGACACACAATATATTCCTATTAATCAAATTGGATAAATACTAGATGGGCAAAATGAATTTTGAAATATTTATCAAAATTGATAATTTATGAAAATAAAATAATATTGAAAATTTTTCATCAAAGAATTCCACCAATTTTTATTATTATTGTTTATATATGTAATAATAATACCTATTGTAATGCCAAAATGATGTGAATATTAACACCCCATACACAGCATGAACTATGGTCATCTATCTATACTACATATTGCGCACTATCAAACCTTGCGTATCTGTAGCTTCCAATCAGAATGAATGAATGTTTATATATAGCAGGGCTACCCAACCAGCCAATCATGAGCTACCAGTCGATCCCGACAAGTGTTTTAGTTGATCACAAGCCTCGACCATCTTCAGATCAACTCGCTTGTTAAACTTCCACTTTACAATATGTAGTAAAGGTGGTCTGTTTTCTTGTTGAAATAAGAAAAGTGAAGTTGTCCCTACGTATTTTTGTCTTTGTGTCTTTTATCATTTATTAAGTAATTATAGATCAGATCAATCAGTAGAATATAATAATATATCAAAAACAATAAATTAAGATCATCTGGATAAGTAAGCAAAAGTTTGTCGGACAAATACGTTTACAGGTTCAAATGTTTTTCCTTTCTTTATTACACTACTCAGGTCTGGACAACAATATATCATTGTTCGGTACTAAAAGGGTTAAATTTATTAAAAGTAAACTTTTATTATTTAAATTTTTTCATTTTTAGCCATAATTATGAGTGTAGAAAATAAAATTAAAATCTACCATGATGAATGGGAACATGATTTCTTTTTTCCCGTGGTTAATGGCAAATACTCTTGTCTAATATGTAATTAAGTTGTTGCTATTCTAAAAAAGGAACATATAGAAAGATATTTTTGAACAATGCTCTCCAATTACGAAAATGAATATCCAAAAGACTCTGAAATATGCAGAGCAAAAATTATAGATTTAAAATCGAACTTACATTCGCAACAAAATATGTTCATAAAAATTTTAAGATTATCTTTTTCATCGTATAATCCAAATTTTGAATCAATGGCAAAATCTATAGAATGCCAAATATCTCATTAAAATTTTTGTTTATGTACCCATGTATTTGTAATTATTTTCATATTTTCATGTTATGAAGAACTGATTTATTTTATTTAATAAATTCTGATTTATATAAATTACATTTCTATTTTGTACTTTTATTCTCTGGATATCGGTAGATCGCTACATTGCTCTAGTGAAAAAAGTAGCTCACAGTCATAGAAAGGTTGAGCAATCCTGATATATAGTGTAAACACCATGTACAAGAAAAGCAATTTGATGAATTTCATAAGATCCATGATAGTGAGTGCTTGGAGGACAGTTGCTTCCATCATGAAAACAGGACACAGCTTTTTCTGTTCAGAAGTGTTGCATGTATACAACAACAAATGGTATTTAACAAGTAGCAATTATAAAGTTAGTAGCCATAGGAATCTGGTGGATCCAAGAGATGAGAGAAAAGTGGCATGACTTGTCCAGGCAAACAGACAACTTGTAGATGCAACTCTTACTACAACCTATAACAAAAGCAACATTTGGTTCCTTCAAAACGTGTTCAACTTAAACCTCTATGTTGGACATATTTGGTTCCTTCAAAATGTGTTCAACTTAGATGTTGGACACTTTTGGTTCCTTCAAAACGTGTTCAACTTAGAGAGGTGGCAACATAAAGAGATTCATAAAATCAAAATTTTTTCTAAACATACTAAACATATTCATATAAAATTTTTTTTTTAAACATACTAAACACTAAATTTTCATGTCAATGCAAGCCTTTATTCAATTCATAAAAATTTTCATGTCAATGCAACCTTTATTCAAATCAATTGGAAACCTATTATTATTTTAAATAAAAAATTCAAAAATGTTAAATATATACAGCAGTCTGTCAGTGCTTTCAACAATAAGAACTATCTATTTGAAAAGAACTTTGAAGATTTTTTTGCAGCCCACCTAAACTCAAACCTTTTTATTTTGGCCCATGTTAGCATTTGAGTTTGACACACTTGTCTTACAGATTTGCTCATGGACTAAGAAACTCAGAATATACTTATTTAAGCTGATAATATCACAGTTGAAGACTATATTCTGTGACAAAAATGCATTAACAGAAATGTTGCTTACTGATGAAGATATTGTACACAAAACTACAAATGCAAAGGTAGGCCAGGATGAAGATGGAGGCATATCTGAGGAAGAAGCTGAAGAGTAGGTTACAGAGGGGGGAAAAAAAACAACGACATTAACTGAAGTTTACAGTGTATTGAAAACACTATTTTGAAAATTCTGATATTTTTCAGAATGAAACTGTTTTTGACAATCTCCACAAAATTGATAATGTAATTACAGATCAGTTGTTAAAAAAAATACAAGCCTATCGTTTAAGAAAAAAAATAACAAGCTTCCTTAAAGATTTTTCAAATTAATGTGACTTGTTTTATTTCTCTCAAATTAAACCTATCATAGAACATCAAAAATCATGGTCATATTGCACCCTCACAAATTTGTTTAACATCTCTAGTCATCTTTCTGACAGGTATCCTTTATAACAAACCCCCTGTATTACAAACTAATATTTGTGATTTCTATGAAATTCATTATAAAGAGGTTACACAGTAGTTAATTTATATGAAATAGTACAAAAAATGTGTGAGATAGTGTTAAAATTCCCTGTATTACAAACTAATATTTGTGATTTCTATGAAATTCATTATAAAGAGGTTACACAGCAGTTAATTTATATGAAAAATAGTACAAAAAATGTGTGAGATAGTGTTAAAATTAAAAAGGTAATAGTGTAAAAATATATAAAATAAATCTGAAGTAAACAAAAATTTATAAAAAGAAAAAAATAATAAAATTAAAAATACAGTATATAAAAATATGAATAACTTGTGTGCACACATTTGCTGCAGGTTAGTACAAAAATAAACAGCAATAAAACATCATAGCATGAGAAGAGGCCCGATATAAAATGTGAAAAATAGAAAATAAATTAAGATCAATTAAATAATCCCAAAACAAACACTTGTAGCAGTGAAGAATATTTTAATAAAGCTAAACAAACATTTTCGGCATGTAGCCATCTTCAGCTTATACATAGAAGCCATCTAGTATAACCTGAAGATGGCTACATGCCAAAAACTTTTAACTTTATTAAAATATTCTTCACTGCTAAAAGTGCTTGTTTTGGGATTATTTAATTGATTTAAGAAGTAGTTTATAGTTCTTTATATCTAATAAAATAAGAGCAAGATAATTGCATTTTAATGACTTGTAATAAGGATAATGAAAAATAAGCTAGTTGGTATAGCTTAATTTTGAATTTTTTTTTATCCCATTCTATTGATTTTATAGTCTAATCTATCAAAGTTATTCTGATTATGCAATTCGATAAATGATATTTTTGAAATTTTTAGAAAAAGTCGAATTTTTCATAAAATGAGCTATAAAATTCTGAAAATTAAAAAATATTGTAGATAATAGGAAATTATTGGTTAATTCTGTTAAAATACACTAAAATATATCTAAATTGTTCATTTTTTGTTTCAATTTCACTGAAATTTAGGTGAAAAATCACAAAAAATGAAAAACCCTTAGTCCATTTAAAGAGGCTTGATAGATAATAGGAAATTATTGGTTAATTCTGTTAAAATACACTAAAATATATCTAAATTGTTCCTTTTTTGTTTCAATTTCACTGAAATTTAGGTGAAAATCACAAAAAATGAAAAACCCTTAGTCCATTTAAAGAGGCTTGACATTTTTATTGCTTTGCAGCAGCACTCTTTTTCCAGATAATTGCAGCCAAGCCTACTTTAGACATGGGTAAGTGACATTGGGTCCAGAGCTACAATACACTAGTGATAGTCCAATTAGAAGAACAGAAAATATATTATAGCTATTTATATACCAGATGAGGCCATTTTTCTTATATGTTAGGATTTTTTGATATAAATAAAAAAAATTTATAAAAAAGTACTGCTAAAAATTGTGTAAATGAAGTAAGAACAAATAAAAGCAAGCAATAAGCCAAAAAAGCAAGATAAATAGTTTATCCAAAAACGTTTTCGGCTATTAAAACTCAAACCTTTTTATTTTGGCCCATGTTAGCCTTTGAGTTTGACACCCTTGTAATAGAATAAACAATTCAGGATTTATTTATGATAAACTTTATCCGGTCATTAAAAATTCAGATTTTGTTTTTCTAATCAATAAAAAAAAAGTAATTAAATAAACGTAATTTTTATTAATAATTTTTATTTTAGGTGATTGTAATTGAATTTTTTACTCGATCTCAAATTTTAATATAATTTTTATTCCTTGAATAAATACATTTTTCGATGAAGATGGCGTATGTTGTGCAGTACTGTGTTTTTAGTAATTGCCATTCTTGTTTGTGTCGCCATCTATTGAGACAAAAAAAGATAATTCTTCCATATTAATTTTTAAAGCATTGATTAATTGTGCTTATAGATACAATACTAAAATTTTATTTCTATATATTTAATAACACATAAAAAAACTCGATTATATAATAATTAGAATTATTATTCGCTAATTAATCGAAATTTGCTTTCGTTTTACTTGTACCAGTAGTACTGCACACGTTGTCAAAATTTATCTAGACCTTATAAATGTTCAAAATATTAATCGAATAATTCCTGCGAATTATACTTGTTTATTATCACATTACTAAATAATATTAAATAAAATAATTATTTATTTTTAATTATTATAACAAGAAACATTGCGAATAATGTTCTTCACTTTATGCGCTGTTCAGGCTACATATTTTTTTTTAATTTGTATTTTGAAATATTAGAAATGAAACGAAAATAAAGAAAATAGTATCTTTTGGGTTTCGTCATTAAACAATAACTTAATAAAGAAAGAATTTATTAGAAATTTAAACCGAAGATTTCATTACAGTGACAAAGCAGTGAAGAATATATTTTCTGAGAAAAACTCAGTTAGAAGAAAGAAACTTTAAAACTTTTATTTAAATTTTGATTATTATTCAAATCAAATTTCAGTAATAAAAATATAAAAATTATATTTTATTTCAACAGAAAAATGTAAATTTTTATAAGTCTCATCATACCAGAAAATAAATTTTTCTACACGAAGGATGGAAGAAAATTAAATCAAATTTACTTTTCTCTATAAAGTCTGTACTGCATAAAAGTCTGTCTGTACTGTATAAAATAACTAGTACACATGCTCTACTTGGATTTAAAATATTTTCCAAAAGACTAACAGTTAAAGGAATTTATATAAATCAAAAGTTTTTGAAAGAAATTCTGAATGCATTTACAAATTTTATTGCAATACATCATGTTTTTTTAAGTCTTTGAGAATAAACAGGCAAACATAAGACATACTTTAAAATTTTACAACTTTTAAACCTATAGCATAGAAGGAAATATCAATATAATACTTATATATAAGTTTGTGGAATCAGCATTAAAATAGCTTTAAAATAAAAATTCTAATAATATTATACAGTAATTGAAAAAAATAGGATCTGAATTGCCTCATAGGAAAGTCAACTAAAATGATTATGCTAAAGCTTTTTAAGAGAGATTCCAAATACATGTACCAACTTCCACTACAATATCTTCATCAGTTCTTGATATCTTTTGGTATTTAGTTGCAGATATATAAATACGAAAAATTATTTAAATTACTATAGTTTAAAGTCTATAACTATGAAGCAAATAACAAAAGTTTAAAGTAAAGAAGTTTCTTAATTTAAAAAATTTTTCTATGTAAGAGATGAGTGAAAATTAAATAAAATTTGTCTTTGAAACGAAGGGTCATATAGAATAAATATTTAATGAAACTTAATATTTTATTGATTATTACAGGAGGCAATAATTCATTCAAATTCAGGTTTCCGAAGAGCCTTAATGAATTTAACAAATTTGATTAAAATTATATTGCTTCCAATAATTCTTGAACTTAGAGGTAAAGAATACAAATAATAACAGTGTAGTTTATATAAAAGGCATAAGGATCGCATGTTAGACACTTAAATAGATACCTAATACTGTTCAAAGTAAATCATTCAACGTTCAAATACAATACTATACTTTATAATACAATACATCTAATGTCAGATTATCTAATGTTGATGGTATTATATATGCGATTGATTGAAATAAAGAATGAAATAATGTGGTCTTCAGAATAATTTTCTTTAATGGATTTTTGATACACAGTTGCCATACTGTATTTCCATCTGGATGACTCAAAATTAGTTCTACAATCCATACCTACAGAATTTATCAGAAAGTCCGAGTCTGGCCGTTGGTGCCTATTCTTTACCTGTTGGTTTCAAGTCACTTGCCAGTTATGAGAAGAGCAGATAAAAGATAAACAATTGAATGGCTATATTGTTTAATATCTTTCCAAGTGGAAAGCAGAATAAATAATCCATTTTCAATTAAATTCATTTATGCTATTGGAACCCAGTAAGAATCACGCCTACAGAAAATGACCGCTGTAGTATCAGCAAAAGGTTAGCATGTTCAATGTTTTCTCTATCCATTTTTCGGCCATTCTTTACACCATCCAATACAAAAAATTTTTCAAAATAGATGAATTAAGGTTGGCCAGATGGCTGCGTGATAAAGCAATCGCTTACCATCTTGGAGGATCCGGACTTCACACTTTCAGTTTTTCAGGAGGAATCTGGGCCCTGCCCGTTAAACTCCATTCTTCAATCTTCTGGTTGACCCCAGCATAGTCGCGGGGTCTAAAAGTAGCCGCTACTAGGTATAGAATATCCTAAGTGTGATATGGCTTAACTAACATAATCTACCGTAGGCCACTCTGGAGGAAATAAAAAATTTTATTAATCAAAAATTATATTTTAATAAATTGTAGGAATAAATTGCGTACATAAAAATCAATAAATGTTAAAAAAATCTTTTTTATAAGTTATAGCCATGGTTATAACAGAGATGTTATCATGGATGTTATGCAGTTCAATAGCGATTTTATGATAAATTTTCTTAAGATATTACTATAAAATACAAAACTTTAATTTATAAAATTTTAATTATGGAATAACTAGGGAATAAACTGATATACGATTTTTCAGAAATATATGAAGGAACAAATAAGAAAATTAATAAACTTATATTTCATTAAAAACTTAAGTTTATAACGAGTTAATAAAAGATTTCAAATATTTCTTTTAATACTTAACGCTACTTTCCACTCGGTGGATACCAAGCGGCAAGGTATTCCAGGCCGCTTAGTACCAAAATCTCTGATGGGTTCAAAGGTAATCGTTCAGGTAAGGATGGAATTTAACAGGCCCCGTCCGGATTCCTTCTGAAAAAACTCTGGAGTTGTGGAATCTGAATCCTCTAAAAAGAGGTGCCCTGGAGGATCAACTGCGATCATTGTAAAGCAGTCGCTTACCATTTAGAAGATTCAAATTCAATTCCGGGATCCATACTCAAAATTTTATTCTCTGAAAAATTCTGGATCTAGTACATTAAATCTTATCGGAATCTTAAATTACAAAATCGATATAGCTATCAACATTCTTCCAGTAGCATTCTTTTTAAATGCTGCTATTAAAACGTCTCATCAAGTTAAATATATTTAGGAGTCTGAAAGCGTAAATGGACCTCTCTCGTCCTAAAATAGATCATCATCATTGGGTTCTTTTAAAAATGAGGCCTGAAGTGGCTCGCATGGTAGATACGACCATGATCGCTATCTTTCTAATTAATTCATTTGATTGATATTTAATCTCTAACTATTGTCATCCACGTGGAAACATGCTAAACTTCCATCTGGAAAGCCTATTTTTTACTCTCTCTTTCTGTATTACGTTGCTTTCCAATTTGAAGTTGTTAGAACTATTCTAGAGTTTATCACGGGTCACCTGCAATTATGGTGGGATTGGTGTTAGGTGAAGAATGGAGAGATAAGGCCCGATCAATCCTTAAAAAATCTCGAAGTGTAATAGAATTGAATTCTGATTTGCAGATGACAAATAAACGCTTTATTATGGAAATATTTAATGAATAAACTGAAGATTGTAGAATTGAATCCTTTGACAAATTATCCAATATTATAATTGTCCTAGTCAAATTATAGTATCTCTATGCAATACAACTCTACTACTATTAACATTAATAAATAGAACATTCAAATGATTGTTTCAGATAACATTCCAGAGATCACAAAATTTTATCATTCTGGAATGTTAACTCCAGAATAGTTGGGAAGTACAGAATTTGGATTAGTAAGTTTTGATTGTTTTGAAAAATTTTTAAAAATTTCTGGTCCTAAATTATGTCCAGACCTTCGGGTCCGGACATATTTTAGGGCCAGAAATCCTTCGGGTCCCACCCCTTGAAAATATTTATCATGGGGTCCGGGCCCGGCCCGTCGATCCCCGTCCTCCACAATCCGGCTGACAACTCCGCAGGGGTGGGCAGCCTGTGGAAGAGCTTGTTTCACTCCGCTACTTAGTACTCTTACTGAGTGGAAAGGGGCGTCATCTATTGATAAAAAAAAACTTCAGAATAATAAAGCATTTTCTTATCTTATTATTATTATTACATCACTTTCCATTTTAAGAAAATACTAAGTGGCGAGGTGAAACAAGCCCTTCCACAGGCTACCCATCTCTGCGGAGAGGTCAGTTGGATTATGGAGGATGGGAATCGATGGGCAGGGCCCGGACCCCATGATAAATATTTTCAAGGAAGAGATCCGAGACTCGAATCCGGATCCTCCAGAGTAGAAAGCCGAAGTGTTTCCACGCGGCCAATCCGGCCGACTGCATTTTCTTATCACCTTGGATGATTAATTCCCTTTCGGATCTTATACTTTCAGTTTTTCAGAACCCAGAGTTATCTTAATGCATAAACACACTGGCCAGTTGCTCAGAAGCCCCATGAATCATTTTAATTAGCCCCGCTACTTAGTACTCTTACTGAGTGGAAAGTGGCGTCATCTATTGACAAAAAAATCTCCAGAATAATAAAGCATTTGCTTATCTTATTATTATTATTACATCACTTTCCATTTTAAGAGAATACTAGGTGGCGAGGTGAAACAAGCCCTTCCACAGGCTACCCATCTCTGCGGAGAGGTCAGTTGGATTATGGAGGATGGGAATCGATGGGCAGGGCCCGGACCCCATGATAAATATTTTCAAGGAAGAGATCCGAGACTCGAATCCGGATCCTCCAGAGTAGAAAGCCGAAGTGTTTCCACGCGGCCAATCCGGCCGACTGCATTTTCTTATCACCTTGGATGACTAATTCCCTTTCGGATCTTATACTTCCAGTTTTTCAGAACCCAGAGTTATCTTAATGCATAAACACACTGGCCAGTTGCTCAGAAGCCCCATGATTCCATGACACTGGATCAGAGAATCATGGTTTATTATCAATTAATTAAAATGATTTTAAATTTAAATATTGATTTTGTCGAAAATGCCAATGATTTTATTAGCCATTTAAAAATTTATTTCCGGGAAAAGGTGGGTCGGGCCCCATTGTATTGTTTTGCTCTACAATAATATCAAGATCTACAGTGCTGTTAAGACTGCGCTGGTTGAACCCTATCCTTCTTCCGATTGATATCAACCCGGGCCCCATTGTATTGTTTTGCTCTACAATAATATCAAGATCTACAGTGCTGTTAAGACTGAGCCTATCCTTCTTCCGATTGATATCAACCCTGGTGATGGCGAACCTTTGATGGGTTCTAAAAATGGTCGGCACCAAAAATATCCTAAATGAAATTCGGCAGCATAATTGAAAAAACTAATACAGTATAATCTAATCGCGGCCGGATGGCCAAGTGGTAAAGGTGGATTCACACTACGACCGACTCGACCGACTTGAACGATTCTACGTCACGTTTCTATAGCAACAACAGTTGGCGGTGTAATGTGATTGGTCTGGCTCGAATCCGTCGGTCGGTCGAGTTGGTGAAATCGGTCCAGTCGGTCGTAGTGTGAACCCAACTCAACTTAACGCGTTGGCGTCCCACGCAGGGAACCCGATTTCGTGTCCCGGATCTGGCATCTCCTGAAAAGTTTTTTAGGGTTCTGGGCCCGGTCTGGCGATTCCCGTCTTTCCCCATCCGGCCCCTTCCACCGGATGTGGGTGCAGCTTATGGTTGGAACTTGTCTTGCCCTTTAGTAATCGCCTGATTGGAAAGGGGCGTAAAGAAAGGCGTCCCACGCAGGGAACCCGATTTCGTGTCCCGGATCTGGCATCTCCTGAAAAGTTTTTGAGGTTCTGGGCCCGGTCTGGCGATCCCTGTCTTTCCCCATCCGGCCCCTTCCACCGGATGTGGATGCAGCTTATGGTTGGAACTTGTCCTGCCCTTTAGTAATCGCGTGATTGGAAAGGGGCGTAAAGAAAAAAACTAATCTAATGTAGTAATATAAAAATAAGTAAAATATTATTTAAAATTATTATATTTTAAATCTAATAAAAAATAATATTTCTGTCACTTATGATCTTTATCATTTATTTCATTTCATTTATTTCAATGAAATTATGTTAAAAATACTGTATCAACCTTTTTGATAAATACGAAAACGTATTATATGTAACTTATTTAAAATTTTCAATTATTGATAAAAATTAATTCATTAGAGAATTATAATATTAAAAAAATGACACTGTAAAAATATTGTTCGTAATTTTAAAATGTAATATTTATACAATACTGTAATTTTTTACACCAGGTAGAGTTCTCTACTGAAAGCACGGCGTGAAAATATGAAATAATTAGAAATGATTGATATTTTAAAAAATTAAGTTACATTCCTAAATAGAAATGCAAAGTATAAGATTATATATTCGTCATATAAAACATTTTAGACCATCAGTGTATCATCAATGTTTTTGTACATCAAGATTTCCACTAGAGAGATATACGATCTATTTTCAGGTAATACTATAATAATAAAACATCACATGAATCATATTATTTATTATATCATTTAAATAGTTAACCCATCAAATTGTATGGTTTAAAAGAAAAATATAAATTAATGTAATAAACCTAACCGAACTGATAAAATTTCCATAAATTTAAAGAAGATAATTTTGTCATTTTTGGGTTAACCCATCAAATTGTATGGTTTAAAAGAAAAATATAAATTAATGTAATAAACCTAACTGAACTGATAAAATTTCCATAAATTTAAAGAAGATAATTTTGTCATTTATAAAATACAATTACTTTTAAAAAATAAAATGTTTTGTTGAAGACTCATATAATTTAGACCAATTGCAAAACGTTAAATATTGTATAAAATAATTTAAAAGTATTTTGTAACGTTTCTCATGATATAAAAATTTTAAGCAAATGCATATAAAAGTTGATATATAACTTAAATAATTTATAGAATTCAAAGCAAAACAAAATTAATTCAGTTTGAAAGAAGGCTTTAAATGTGGCAAAATAATCCAAATAACTAAAATTTTATTTTTGTAATAATAACTGTTTGGGTTAAAATTTAGTAAGAATTCGCATTACTTGCATTTACACCAAGAGACCTTGTTATATTCCTACTAACTCTGTTCAGCAGAGACCTGGATTAAAGTTTTAAAATTCTTCTTTGTGCAAATTGGATGAATAACTAAAATTTTATTTTTGTAATAATAACTGTTTGGGTTAAAATTTAGTAAGAATTCACATTACTTGCATTTACACCAAGAGACCTTGTTATATTCCTACTAGCTCTGTTCAGTAGAGACCTGGATTAAAGTTTTAAAATTCTTCCTTGTGCAAATTGGATAATTTTTGATCAGAATGGGAAATATATTGATTGAAAGGGGAAATAGGAAAAATTTTCTCAATAAACAAGATGAAAGGCAAGTCATTTTCAAAATATATGCAGCTTTTTGTATGGATTTTTAATACAATGGAACTGCTGATAGACTTTTAATCACATGTTAATAATGATGAATCTTTAATTCTAATAAATAATTCAGTAATATATAAAACTGTATATATATTAGGAATGTCGTAAGAGCAAAGTCAAAGTGAAAAGTTGCATAATGTAAAGACAGATAGCTTGAATTTTAATTAAATTTTAAACTTAAATATCTCAATAATGTCAAAAGAATTTGATCCATTAGTTCTTTATACGATTTTTTGCATTTAAGATCCTATTTGGAAAGGTTAGTTTCTCCATATCTTGAATCTTAAATTCTGTAAATTTGAATTTAAATAAATAAATAATAGATAATTAAAAAAACATTGACATTGTATATGTTTTTTCACATTTATGTATATTTTAATGTTTATATTTCTGTGTTTTTCATATTTTATGTAATAGGGCCACTCACATTGTTTTTAAGTAATTAAGCTTAAAATAATAAATAAATAAATATGCATAAATTTCATACTCTTGTATCAACTGGATAATCACATAATAATGCAGTTGCTTACCATCTTGGAGAATCTAAGCTAAATTTTGGAACCTACCACTCTAATTTTTTAGGAGTCTTGGTCTGATCCATTAAACCCCATCCTTCACCTGTTGGGTTGACCCCATCATAGATGGTGTCTAGTCTATGATGAGCTCTGAAGTGATTGCTACCAAAAATCTCCTATGTGTGATTTGGTAGCATAATTAAAATTAAGCATAGTCATTTGACTTTAGATTTAAGAGATTTTTTTATTGTGTTCTAAAATTTATTTCTTGTTTATATTTCATTTAAAGTAAGAATTTATGCTATAAATTTGTACCATTAGTGACAAAGTAAACATTATTTAATAGATTTAATTCCAATATGAGAATTCATGTAACATTATATAAATTTTCTGTACCTTTTATAGCATAAAATGTATGATTCAAAGTATTTGAATCATGTTTAAAAGGATACATATAGATAACAGGTATTACGATCTTATATTTAAGACAGTTTATCTTTCAAATCTAGTTCTTAAAGTTGCATTTATATTAAGATTTCTTTAATGTTAATTTGTTTTGAAAATTCTACATTGTGTTTTTCTTGCTTTTTCCTACTACTTCTATTAAGTAAATAAGTAATTTATAATATATTTTAGAATTCTGTCTTTTAATCAAAATTTATACAGCATTTATAAATTTTTATAAATGAATAAAAATTATGCTATCTATAATTTTGTCTTTGAGAAATAAATTTATTGATCTATAGCAGGGTTGCTCAACCAGTCAATTGCAAACTACCAGTTAATTGCTACAAGCTTTTGATCTTTGATCTTCAAATTGATCAGAAGATGATCACAAACCTCCGACCATCTTCTGATCAACTTGCTTGTTAAACTTCCACTTTACAATATGCAATAAAGGTGGTTTATGTTCTTGTTGAAACAAGAAAAGTGAGGTTATCCCTGTGTTTTCTTTCTTTGTGTCTTTTACTAGCAGATTGGATCAATCAGTAGAATATAATAATATATGAAAAAAAAAAACAATAAATGAAGATTATTTCAATGAGTAAGCAAAAGTTTGTTGAACAAATGTGTTTACAGATTCAAATGTCTTTTCTTTCTTTATTACACTACTCAGATCCAGACAACAGTATATCATTGTTCAGCATTAAAAGGGTTAAATTTATTAAAAAATAAATTTCTTCAATTATTTAAAATTTTTTTTTCTTTTTTACCTATAATTATGAACATAGAAAAAAATTTAAAACTTATCATTACCATGATGAATGGGAACATGATTTCTTTTTTCTGTGATTGCTCTTGTCTAATATGTAATTCAGTTGTTGCTATTCCAAAAAGGAAAATATCAAAAAGATATTTTCAAACAATGCTCTCCAATTGTGAAAATGAATATCTGAAAGACTTCAAAATATGCAGAGCAAAAATTATAGATTTAAAATCAAATTTAAATTCACAACAAAATATGTTCGTAAAAATTTTAAGATTATTTCTTTTGTCATATAATGCAAATTTTGAATCAATTGTAAAATCTACACAATGCTAAATATTGCATTAAAATTTTTATTTATGTACCCATGTATTCATAGTTATTTTCATGTTATGAAGAATTGTTTATTTTATTTAATAAATTTTGAATTATATAGATGACATTGCTATTTTTGTACTTTTATTCCCTAGATGTCAGTAGATCACTACATTGCTCTGGTGAAAAAAGTAGCTCACGGTCATAAAAAGGTTGGGCAGCCCTAATCTATAGTATAGTATACATATATAGTACATATATAGTTTACACATATAGTATACATTCACAACAAAATATGAGATATAATAGTTTAAATATTTCTTAAAAATTTTTATGAAATAATTTTAATTTTCATTTTAAACAATTAATTTCTTAATTCTTATAAATGTATATGTTTTTAAGTCGTAGTAATTTTTAAAATAACAATAATTTTGTAATAGAAAATATTAAAAATTTTCAACATTTGTAAGTTTTATAATGCTGATTTCTATGCAATATTCTGTATTGATAAGTATTTTATATTTAGCATTTCTTTAGTATTTTTATTTGTTTTTCAGTGAAAAATGATTTTCAAGTACATTACTTATAATTCATTTTTAATTTCAGAGGAATCCAGAATTAGCGTGGTGATTCTTCGAAATCGACGTTCTTTATATGATCAGTTATTATTCCAGGTAAAAAATATTTCGTTGTACCAATAAATTTTATGCCTAATAATTTTTATTTTACCATTAAAGAGTTAATAAAATCAAAATTAATCTTAAAATCTAAATCTAAATCACAAAATAAAATGATCTTTTAAGGTATATGCCAAAAAAACTATGATCGTAATAAATTAACTAAACAAAATTAGTGTGCAGTTTTTAATTTTACAGTAATTATGAAACAAGGTAATGCCATAAAAACATAATGTAATATGGGCTAATCATTTGCATTAGGAGCAGTTACACATTCGTATATTATGAATAAAATATTATAATTAATTCTAATGGCGAATATAATCTACTATAATAAGCATCATGATTACAGTTGTAATTAGATAGCCTGATTATAATTTATCTGAACTGTTTTCTCTTATAATACGATCTTAAACAAATTTATATATGCTGCGACTATAATAAGCATCATGATTACAGTTGTAATTAGATAGCCTGATTATAATTTATCTGAATTGTTTTCTTTTATAATACGATCTTAAACAAACTTATATATGCTGCAAGTAATATATTGAAATTATTGCTGCTTAGCACAAAATCTCATAAATTATTATATAATATATATTCTGAAACTTTATAATATTTATATTTTATTGGATCAAATTCAGTACTTAAATTAATAAAAAATGCAATACAGTACATGAATCGAATACAAGTTTTATGTGCCGAATTGTTTTTTGTATTTATTTATTTATAATTATTCTCTCAATATATTAAAACGATTTATACTATGTGATGTATGTATTTGCATCTGCAAGTTCTATGTTATTATCTTCATGAAGCAGTGAATAAATTTTTTATATGTCGTAATATTTGCCGATTCTAATTAAAAAAAAATAAAGTAATTATATAAAATTTAACATACAAAGAACACAAAATTAATAATGTCTGAATTGATAAATTTTCTGAAAATAATTATTAAATAAAGAATTGTTGAATTAATTACTTTTCTGATATTAATAGAACTTTTTTATTTTTAGAAGTATGAATGCATGAGTAAATATAATATTAAGTAAAGAATTAAGAAAAAAAATATATATATATTCAAGATAAATCTAAGTTTGTTACAAAAATAAGTGAGTTTTATGACATTAATAAAGTATACACCAAGTAACCATAAAATTATAATTACGTAAATAAAGCAAGATTAAACTTTCAATTCAAAAAATTGAAAATAATAAAATATTCATTTAACAATGAAATTGATTTGTCAACAATAACGCAAATTACATTTCTAATAAGAGAAAGAATAACACGATTTTGACCTGAAACTATGTTATAATTCTAAATTTCTTACTTAGCAATTAAATAGATAAATTATAAAAAATATTTATTTTTTGTCTTCATGAATATCATATTAAATAGTGCCTAATTATTTAATTTATTAAAGTATTATTGATTTAGTAGTTTTAACAGTTCAAGTTATTGTTAGAAACTTCATTAAAGCAAAAACTAACGTCTGGCTTTCCCGGCCGTTTTTCACCTATAATTCTTGTATTTGTTTATATTAAATAAAAATAATATGTTTTTAATTTTTATTTTTGATAGTGCATTAATAAAAAGAACAGTAAGATTGTGCAAATTAACATTCAAATTATTATATTGATATAATTTATGTTTGCATTGAAAAACTCGAAAATATTCCAATCCAACAAAATATTTAATACTGAAGCACAATAACAATAACAATAGATTTTCTTACAGTTTATTGATTTTAGCCGATTTTTCATTAAAATAATACAATATAAAAGAAACCATCAATTTTTGAGTATTAAATAGCTGTTTTAAATATTAATTTTATATAACTTCATCGCTAAATTTTTATTAAAAATCTATTGAAAGCTTGTAGGGATGTGATCTGAGGATTGCGGTGACATGATTCGGGACTAAAAGCTGGTAGAATATGCTCGACTAGGATTGAAATGCGTTTAGCTTCCAAATCTTGTCAAAAATTCAATCCCAGAACTACTCCACATTGTATTTCTAATCTCCATGCGCTACTTAGCATTAATTAATTAATATCAAATTTCAAAATTTTCACATTATCGTCATATTTTCATCAAACAGCATGAAAAATGACGTTATAATTTTGAATTCTCAATTTAGTTTCATAATATCTTCATCAAATCGACTTTAATAAAATTATAAGGTAGTCGAAAAAATTCATTAAAAATTTTATAAAATATTTATGCTTATAAAATTTGAAATATGCCCCAATTGATAAAATTAAGATATACAAAAATTTATTCCCATATATTTTAAACGTATTTTGAAATTTTTATACTGATATATTCAAATTGAAATGAGAATAACTAAGCAACAAATTATATGGTTACTCAATTATTTTAATTTTCAGTTCGAATTAAGTTTCAATCTGCTACTTTGTTTAGTTGTTCAAAATGAAATTATTACCAAATGGAAAGGAAAATAACATTTATTCGCGCTCAATAATAATAAAATTGATCCTGAAAAAAATATGCCGATTTCCCGGGAGATTCCGGAAGCCAGACACTAGCAAAAACATCTAAACACAGATGTATCATTTATTGTAGTACTATTAATATATTTCTGTATTAAATAATATAAAATCTAAATTTCTATTATAGTATATATTAAAATTTTAATTATTGAAATACTTTCATGAAGACATTGAGTTAATTGTTTAGCTTGTTTTTATTTATTTATTTTTTAATATAGTATACTAAGTATCGCATGATTTCGATAGTTTTTTTATAATGCGAAATACTTTCATGAAGACATTGAGTTAATTGTTTAGTTTGTTTTTATTTATTTATTTTTTAATATAGTATACTAAGTATTGCATGATTTCGATAGTTTTTTATAATGAAAAGTTAATAAGAATTCAATAAAAATAAAATAATAAAAAATATAGTACTATTTTATTGATAATACTAATATTATTACCTATTCTATTGTTATTACTACTACTTTTGTCTTAATTAATAAATATTATTATAATTATCATCAGTATACAAACTGTTATAATGATTATCATTATTTATCTAATTCAGTATAGAATAGAATTGTATTATTATGGTTAAGGTTTCCAGAAGTAAATTTATCGCCTTTTATTTAATTTTCAATATATTTTTACGGGATTTTACATATTTGCACCATATTTGAGTTGAATTTTTATAAAATTGCAATCGAAAAAATAAAAAAATGAAAGTTTTTTTACTTTTAAAAGTTTAAAATTAGTAAAATTTTAAATTTAAATTTGTTGGTTTGTTTTAAATAAACTAACAAATAAGTAAAAGTAAAATTTTACTTAAAAAATAGTAAAAAATAATGAAAGTAAAAGTAAAATTTTAAAGTTAAGTTTTTTTTTTAATGATACGGCGACCACCGAGATCTACACTCTTTCCCTACACGACGCTCTTCCGATCTTAAATTTGTTTTAAATTTTAGTAAAAAAAAACTTTTTCTGTCTATAAGAAACTTTTACTTTCATTAGTTTTATCTTATCAAAGATCCTATTTTTGATGAGTTTTGGCAATCAGAAAATATATAGTACATACCGCACTGCACTAAATAAAATAAAGTGAGTAATTGTATAAAAACTTCGTTATATTATATTATGGGATCTCTCTTTTTACTTTCTTCAAATTTTTTTTTTATCTTTGCTGTGAATTATATAATTATAGCAGAAATTTCATATCTATAGTACACGCAATACGTATTATGTATGATATGGAATTATTATATAATGAAATGAATTGGGCATATAGGTATATAAACAGAAATTTTAGAAATTAGACTGAATGAACGTCAGAGTAATATTATGAATAGAAGATTAAACATTGCCATAGTAAGAAGAATATACTATACATACAAAGCGGATATCAGTGGAATCAGGTGTTCGGGACACTGCACAGAATGTGAAACACAAGCTAAACTAAAGTATTGAAAATACTAAAAACAGAGAACGATGAAAAGAAATATTATATTAATGACCATATACCAGAAGTGTTCAATTACCTAAATTGACGTTACAAAATGACTTGTATTAGGTATAATATTGTTTGGAAATATACAGTAAGTTCAAATTGCTTCACATTTAATTTGTAGTTTATATATAAATTAAATTTATTTTTATTAAGTCATATTAAAACTTGTATAATATACTGTAAACTGATTCATTAAGCACATTTTTTTTGGGATATTTTTAACACGTAATTTATATCATTATTTTGAAGCCTATATTTGTTCTTATGTATTGATAAATTATATATACAGGGTGTCCCAGAAAGAATGGATAAGCCTGAAACACCTCATAGTACAGCTATCGGGCACTCAAAATAAAATACAAAAAAAAATATTTCCCAGTTAGTACCTAAGATATGTCATTTTTTTAATGTCGATTTTTTTCACACTACTCTGCGTTTCTGTATACCACAGCTACAAATAAATGAAATCCATCGGTTTTTCGGTGTTATAATATTCTTCATGGGCTATACCAATAGATATGCAATAAATCGTATGAGTAGCTGTTGTAATTTTTTGGAAAAAAATCTGAACTTCAATTTTTATCATGAAATGTGGTAAATAGTTTTTTTTTGTAAAGGTTTAAGCGTACTTGGTGAAAAAAATGTATGAAAGCCTAAGAGGCTAAAAAACTATTTACCACATCTCATGATAAAAATTGAAGTTGAGATTTCATTTATTTGTAACTGTGGTCCACAGCTACAAATAAATAAATGAAATCCATCGGTTTTTCGGTGGACCACTAATGAAATGTGGTAAATAGTTTTTTTTTGTAAAGGTTTAAGCGTACTTGGTGAAAAAAATGTATGAAAGCCTAAGCGGCTAACTATTTTTAAAAAATGCGTGTTTAATACAGATTTCAAAATGGTATAATACATCCTTTTATCTAATGTAAATACGAGGTTATTGCTATTAATATGCAGGAGTAAATTTGACTAAATAACAAAATTCAATTATTTCTTGTCTTAAACTGTACCTGATGATTAGGGCTTCATAAAAAAATGACATATCTTAGGTATTAACTGGGAAATATTTTTGTTTTGTATTTTATTTTGAGTGCCCAATAGCTCTACTATGAGGTGTTTCAGGCTTATCCATTCTTTCTGGGACACCCTGTATATAATCCATATATAAATTTATCAATGTCCACATAAAGCAATTTAATATATACTAGAAATTATCCGGTCATATAAATGAGCGGAAATATAATCACGTGATTTAATTTAATAATACTGTATATAACGACAAACACCTCCAAACTCGTGCAGGGAATCCAAGAGGGAATCGTAAAATGACTCCATTATTACGTTACAGCGCCATCTGCGAAGTCTGTCTTTTTAGAGGAACTACAATTTCAATGTTCTTTCTTTTCTTTAATTTTTAAATTATTAATGACAACAAATAATTTGGGCTGTCGCAAACATCCAAAAATTAGATCTTTCTAAAGATATCATACTTATAGAAATCGGTACTGTAGTTCAACCGAAAAAGGGACATCCAGCCAGCCAGCCACGTTTGACCATTAATAATATAATCTAACACAAGTCTTTCTTGGTGTTGGGATTTTTTTTTCCGTCAGTGTATATATTAAATTGCGTTACGTGTGTGCTCTTCGAATTTATTTCTAAAAATGTAAGTTTGTTGAATTCCATTAGTTGAGAAAAGATTGTGGACGGATCTTTGAATCTTGAAACACTCGTTGAAGTTGATTATTTCTTACTAAATATTTTTTCATTATATATTTCTAGACTTTACAGAAGATATTAATTCTTATAAAGATGGTATTGGGCATTGGTATTGGTATATTGTAAAGATGATATTGGGATTGTATCTATATGTACAGTATTTTCTTTATAGATATAATTTAGTATATATTATAATAGATTCTTTATAGATTTTCTTTATAGATATAAATTTCTCAAGGCACACCTTGCTGTGGAAATTTCTTTTTGGACCTTATTTGAGATACCTACCTGTGATCCGGACTGTGATACCTACCTGTGATCCTGATTGTGATACTTACCTGTGATCCTGATTGTGATACCTACCTGTGATCCTGATTGTGATACCTACCTGTGATCCTGATTGTGATACCTACCTGTGATCCTGATTGTGATTCCTACCTGTAGTGTTATCTGCTTGGTGTTTTCAGTGCATTGGATTAGGCCTGCACACTTTGTGGTGTGTCGTCACCTGTCCTGGGTCTTTGGTGGCCCCATCATTCCTGGTAATCCCTGTGAAAGGGATCTTTTTTCCATCGAAGTCTGGGCTGCTGAATAATAAGGAATTATGGATATTGCCCATTCTTCAGCTAAGTCGACAAATTGTGCTGACCTGCAAATAAAGATGATTAGATGTGACGATGAAACAATGAAAGACTTACCTGTGCAGAATAAGAATTTTGCTGATGCTCTGAAGGGATCTTCTGAAAACATCGAAATCCTAGTAGAAGAGGAAGGTATTAAGATTAGTAATGAGAAGTTAGAAAAAGGTAAAGGAGAAAAGAATTTATTGTATTATATTAATGATAGGGTTATTAGAGACAGTTCAGTGGTTTTTCAAATAGAGAAACTAGAAATAAGGCAGTTAATTGAGGCTCTAGAGAAAACTTTAGGAGGAAAGGGTCATTTAGGAATGTTAAATTTTAAAGGGAGAGAGGTAATAGTAGGAGTAAAGAATGTAGAGAAATAAATATTTTAGGAATGTTAAATTTTAAAGGGAGAGAGGTAATAGTAGGAGTAAAGAATGTAGAGAAATGGAAATTATTAATGGAAAATGGAATTAATTATAAAGGGAAAGTTATAATGCCCCAGGCTGCGGAAACACCTAGCGTAGTAGTACAACTAAGAGATGTACCAATGGAAATTGATTATTTAGATGTGAAAATTGTTATGAGCCAGTACGGTAAAGTATCTAATTACAGGGAAATGACTTTTAAGGAATATCCGGACATAAAGACTGGACATAGAAAATTAGCAGTGAGGATGGTCAAACAGATTCCTAATTATGTTAAAATTCGTGGTTTTAATATTTTATGTTTATACAAAGGTGTTGAACAGCAATGTTTTAAGTGTGGCAAGCCAGGCCACTTTTTACGTAATTGTCCAGGTATTAAATGTTTTAATTGTGGGTTGAAGGGGCATATTCATAGTAATTGTCCAAAGGGAGAACAAGAGTATGAGTTTATTAGTGAACTCCGGAATGAAAAGGAAAATTTGGTTAATGTTAATTTAAATGAGGAGGAAGCTGGAAGAGATGAAAGTATGATTAAAGATAAGTTTGAAGGAGATCGAATTGATGATAGGAAAGTGGTAGAGATTGAGCATGAATTTGCTAGTAATAGTTCTGAAGTGGTTATTAAAGGGGTTAAGAGAAGTAAGGTTTCGAACTCTGATAGAGATGAAGAGGAACAAGGTATTGGTGAGGATAGTATGATAGAGGATAAGATTAGTAATGTAAGCTTTAATGATAGTGTTATAGAAACTGAGAATGAAGATAGTGTTAGCAAAATTCCACCCAGAATGACTAGAAGTAGAAGGAAATCTTATGTTAAAAAGGATAAGATGGAGTTAGATCTTATAATTACTGAGAATGGATAGTTACAGAATACAATCACTTAATATTAATGGTTTTAAGAGTTATCCCAAAAAGGTATTTGTTTTAAATTTGCTCAAAACATGCCGAACTGAAATTATGTGTATTCAGGATTCTAATATCTCCTCTATGGATGAGGTTAGAGTGATGCGTAAACTTTTCCTAGGTTATAGAATTTACGCGTCTTTAGCCATTAGATCTCACACAGGTGCTCTTGTTTTTATTAGGAATGATATTAAAGTCCAGAATTTTATGACTGATGGTAATGGACGTCTAGTGGTGATTGACTTCATGTTAGGTCATGGGAATTTTAGGCTCATGAATATTTATGCTCCACCTCTGATGGTTGAAAGAAGGGCTTTTTTTGAGTCAATTCAGTTATATATGAATACAGAACGTTCTCTTTTCTTAGTTGGTGATTTTAATATGGTTTTGGGACAGGAAGATAAATGTACTCCATTGGCGACCTATCTTAGAACAAATTATAAATTTGAAACACTTGATGGATACTTACCGTTGTAGTATGCCGTCTTCTTCAGGGTTTTCTTGGTATGGTCACAATTCTGCAGCTCGTCTTGACCGTATTTATGTATCTGCAAATAAAATCAAAATTATTAATACTGGTGTATTTAAATTTGATTACAGGATTAGTGATCATAGATTAGTTGAATTGGAATTTCAGACTTTTGTTAATAGGAGTAGTTTTAAGAAGATTGGGAATATTAATAAAGATGTTTATAGACAAAAAGAATTTAGTGAGTTTGTTATTCAGGAAATTGATAGTTTAAAACAGTTGGTTAATTGGGAAAGATGGAGTAGATTTAAACTAAGGATTAGGAATAAGGCTTTTGGTATTAGTCATAGGATTAGGAAGGAAAATTTCGACCAGTATAAGATGTACCAACGTACTTTAACTAATCTGATAAATGCGAATGTTGACGGATGTTTTGATGATCAAATTAAGGAACTGAATCAGATGATATCTGAACATCTGCAGCTTAATATCTTTAGAAAATATGAGGAATATAAAATTAAAAAACTATGTCCTCGTCAATGTGCCGATAGAGTGTTTTTCAATAAGATTAAGATTAATGAAGATAGATCCAGAATTAATTCCCTTAGATGTGAAGATGGTTCTGTAGTTACTGATGCTGATTTGTTGATTACTGAATTGGGAGATTATTATCAAAATCTTTTTAATATGGTTCAAGGTGATATGTCATTATGGTCACGTTTTGGTAATAACCTTGTGGCGCTTGATGTCGGTGTCTCTGAGAAATTACAGCAGATGTTTACCAAAAGTGAAGTTGTAAATGCTATTAGTGATCTGAATTTGAGTAAAGCGGTTGGGCCAGATAGACTACATTCCGACTTTTACAGATACTTTAGTAAGCAATTATCTGATGTCTTAACTGAGTTGTATAACTCTGAGAGTTTTCCATCCGGTTTTAACGAAGGTCTTTTAACATTCATTCCTAAGACAGCTGATGATATAATTGGGGTGAAAGATTTGAGGCCACTTACACTACTCAATGTTGATTATAAAATTGCAAGTATTATGTATTCTAAACGATTGGCTGATTTTACTGCACCCTCTATCGCTCTTACTCAGACTGCAGGTATCAAAGGGCGAACAATTCAGGAAAATATATTGTTTATCAAGTTGTTAATTAGGTTATTTAGAGATAAAGGCAAAGCTTTGACTGTTTTACAAGTAGATTTTTCGAAAGCTTTTGATAGAGTTAACCATGTTGTTTTGAGGGATATCTTATTTTTAATGGGTTTGGATAGTAAGTGGATTTCAAAGTTTTTGACCTTATATTGTGAAGCTGTATCATTTATATTTATGAATGGGAGATATGGATATCCTGTTTTTATAAAAAGAGGAATACGGCAGGGATGCCCATGCGCCATGATGGTTTTTGTTTTGTTTATTGATTTATTGCTTAGGACTATTGAATCTGATTGTAATGTTAGACCTGTGATTATACCGGGTGATAGTGTATCAGCTAAATTCATTGCGCATGCTGATGATTTAAATATTTTTATTGTGGATGAGAACTCCTATAGATCTGTTCGCCAGTTACTGCAAGAATTTTGTAGTTTAACCGGGATGGTTATTAATCAAGATAAATGTGCTATTTTTAATGCAAGCAAGACTTTAATTGATCCAACAATTGAGCCTTTTTTCCCAATTGTTAATACCGTTAAGATATTGGGTATACTCTTTGGAGAAAGTTCGGATAAAGGAATGATAGATATGATGTTGAATGGTGTTAAAACTGAGATATTGAAATGGGAATCTATATGGCTATATTTGCCTGAAAGAGTTTCTATAATCAAATCTGTTTTATTTGGAAAGCTGATATATTATATGTATTCTGTTAACTCGACTAGGACTTCCTTTAAAAGTATTGAACATGAATTATTTAAGTTTTTCTGGCAATGTAATTATGAGATAAAAGCTAGGACTTTAATTAAAAGTAATATAAATAAAGGTGGATGGGGAGTTTTTGACCCCTACTTGTTCTCTGTTGCTGTGCAGTTGTCATTGGCTATTAATGTACTTAAATTTAGTAGTCATCCTGTTTCTGGTCTATTGGCATACTTTTTGGGAAGTGTCTCTGACTTATTTAGGCCAGGTATTCAGCACGGTTTAACGCATAGGAAGAATGTTTCATTTATTGTTAGGTGGAGAACTGAGCTTAATAAAATTGGAGTAAAATATGGGCAGATTACTGCTAGAATTAAACCTAATTTAATTTATAAGGACTTATATGTGACTGGATCTGTTCCTCTTGATGATGTAAACTGGAGCCGTGTGCATGGTACGCTGCTTCCCCCGGAATGGAGGGAGATGAATTGGCGGTTCGCCACAGGTGCTTTAACAACTAAGGATGTGTTCTATAAAATGCGAAGAATCCGTCATAAACAATGTTCTATTTGCCAAGCTGAAGAAAGTAGTCTTCATATAGTATTACAGTGTCCTAATGCCAGATTCCAATGGTCGTGGATTGGTAAAATTTTCAGGTGTTATATAACTGAGGACAATATCATTAAACATCGTAATTATAGGACATTTAATAGCTATTTATTTACTTGCTTTATATCTGCCACTAAACGCTATCTATGGAAATCACGCTGTGCTATTTTATATGAGCGTAAAAGGATAACACCTGGTCTTCTAAAGTTACGAATTATTGAGGAGATCAAGCGAAAGATTGCTGCTGATCGAGGAAATCTTACTGTGATGCAATTTAATAAATTCTATGATGGGACTGAACATGTAGTATGGAGTATTAGTGATGATGGAGATATAGTTATAAATACTTAGGATATGCTCGTTTATTTGTTCTTTCTTATTCTTTGATGTGGCCTGGCTTGAGCTTTTATATTTTATGTTTTATTTGTTTAATTTATTATTACCTACCTGTTTTGTTTTAAAGTTTTGATTTACTTACCTGTATTTAAAGTAATTTCTGTCTTAAGTATTTATTTTATTAATTTATTTTAAACATTTGTCTTATGTTATTTAATTTAATTTATACTTACCTTTATTTTTTGTTTCGGGTTTTTATGAGAGATTTCAATTGTTACATATTTATGTATTATGTTCTATTTATTTTAATAAAGATATAACTATCTTTCACTTTGTATATTTATTGTTTTCACCAAAACATAAAACAATTGGATTTGATTTGTAAAGATATAAATGCTAATCTCAGATTCTACAAAATTTTAAAGAAATAAAACTTTTCTGCAATTTGGTATTTGATTTATTATATATATATAATAAAGTCTAGAATCCATTTCTGAGGTCCAAAAAGTCGGTAACAAAACCTGATCCCCACTTTGTAGTCGGACCCCATAAAAAATTGTTTATTCATACTTCAGTACCCAAAAATGGGCTTTGTCAACATACACACTACTTATAAAACTAGTTATTATAATTCATAAAATATCGCTGCCATTCTCGATATGAAATCTTTTTTCAATTTAAACTTCAAAAATTCACGTTTATGCAAATAAAATTTCGTTCTTATCCTCGACGGGAATATATAAAAAAACTCTATATATAGTTTATATATAATATAATGCGGCAAACAAATACGATATATTTATATTAGCATATTAGAATTTTAAAAATTTAATCTTTAAATATCATCTCATAATTACCAATATTCAAAATTTAAAAAATGATATTACAGAGTATAATCTATTTACTCAATTCATAACTAGAAAGTCTGCCTTGCTTGAAATAGTGAGTGATTAGTCTTTTCAGTTCAAAGCACTGTAATCGACCCATCTCATTTGTATACCTCACCCCTATTCTTACTTTTCAGTTCAGAGCGCTGTAATCGACCCATCTCATACGTATACCTCACCCCTATTCTTAGTCAGAACGGACGCGTCCATTTTTAGCTTCCACTATGCAAGTTCGAACTGACAGACTTTATAACCAATCAACTTCCGGTAAGCTCAGCTCCTGGGGAAGCAGGTGACAAACTTTTTGGAACAAACTGTACATATGGCAAAACAGCTTCATTAATATTAGATGTCATTGTTTTGAATGATTTGGTATGATCGCTTGTATTTTGAATCTTATCTTTAAATGATCATTAACTAAAGTAAAAATGCATTTACTTCTGAAGCGTGATTATGCTCATTGAATTTTTGACTAATGTTTCTATTAAACTAATAGACTTTAACATGTTAGACAATAGTATGAATCTTGATTAATTTCCTTCATTTAAGATTAATTATAATTAGCAATATAAAACTATAAATAAGAGTAATAAGAAATTTTCTAGACTAATTTATTTTCTCTATAGTATTTGATATAAAATAAATATTAAATATTATATTTAATATTTATTTTATATCACAGCTAATTTAAGTCGTTAACACCTTAAACTATTTCCAAATTTACTATGGGATCAATGGCACTCTTGATAGGATCTGCGATAGATTGAAAGATTGATTTTAACAGGACTTCTGAATCCCTCCTGAAGAATCTGGAATCCAGAGTAAAATCTGGTTTCTTAGAGGAGGTTTAGCACAAGGACATTCAACTGATTCATATTTTAATACTGTTTTCTTTACAGTCTGTTCATTGAACAAATTTAAAATCAGTTTTTTCCGTTGTCATATTACAAACCTTCACAACAAATCATTTTTATTTAAATTAGTGCACTTAGAGAACAGAAAATTGACATAATATAAAATTTCATTAATTTTCCTATGGTGTCTAATCAAAGTCGACACTCTGTACATTAATAAAATGTAGTTTTATGTATAAAATATATATTTTTAAATTTACTATTTAAAAATTTCAATTATAATAAATTTCAATTTCAATAAAAGGAGAGCCTAATAAAATCTCAATCCACCAGAAAGTAAAATCCGTCCGATTCCAAAACATGGAATCAGTTATGAAAGAGATTTTTCAAAATTAATAACGAAATATATCACCATCCCGATGATCTGAACATTATCAAACTGTTACCATGTAAAGGAATCAAAAATTATAAACTGAGTTTAACAAATCACTTCGTACACTTCTATGTCACATATTTACATCATTTCGTCACTGTGATGACGCATCAGCATGACGTCGTATTTGATATTACATTACGTGATCATGATAACGAATGACATTATCTCACGTAATATCGGCAACTGACGTCGTTAACTGACATCATTACGTGTATATTTAATAAAAAAACTTTTGTAAGATCTCGTTTAGCGAATGTTTATACTATGCCACATATAGCCACTATAGTATTGATAAAGAGATAGCCAACGTTGTACAATAAACTATAAATAAATTTATTTACAATTACCCGTACCTGACTTATCTAGCAGATAATAAAAAAATCTTAAACATTTAAATAATAGATGACATCGAAGAATAATGTCTATAATGTTATAAACATTACGAAGAATACAGTATACTCTATCCTCTCAACATTTTCGAAGCATATGTTCTGAATATGTTTGTGAAAGTAGAAATTCGCGATGGAGCATCTGCATTTAATTATACTAACCTTACTTAATACGCAGTCTTCAAATGCCTGTTGTTAACACCAAATCAGAAATTAAAGTTCTTAGTCTTAAAAAAATATAGAAATTTAATGAAAACTAAATGAAAATATGAATAAAAACAAAAAACTTACGTGTATCTGAAAAATATCAGATTATCCAAAAGTAATGTTTTTAGCATTAAGTTTTGAAAGTAAATCACTTGCTTATTTTATTAAATATATATATATATTCTTCATTTGAATCAGTAACACGTTGTGAAAGCTTTAAAAATTCGTGTTTAGACAAGCTGAGGCATGTTTGAACAAGTACAGCATGAAAAAGACATTACTTTTGGGTTGACTTGATACAATAGAAGAAGAATAATAATAACATTCTGATGGGTTTATTTAAAAATATATTTTGTTAATACATAACAAAAATGATTCAAAGATTCAAATGCCTATGAGCTTTTATTTCTCTCCTGTTACATAAAATATGGAATGAATTTATTTAATTAATATATTTAATAATATTCTGCACTCTACATAATAATAACCGGTGGCCCCTCATAGCAAAACAGTAGAACATCTATACAATTTATTAAAGGTTTTGGAAGCTCGACAGAGAAAAGAGTTCATAGTTTTTTCTAGACGATATTTATGAATATGAATCAAGTCAGTTTTTCGAGTGTTTATTTGTGAGACACTATAGCAGATAATATCAGCCGGAAGAGATCCTTGTATGAATTTGGTAAATAACTTTAAATCTTGTTTGCTTATAATAGATTCGAAAGTCGGGAAAAAACAGTCGTTAACTTTAGCTGCATCAATCTCAGTTTTGCTTATTATAATGCTTCGGATATTTTTAATAGCCTGATTATACGCTCCAATTAATTACTCAAGATGGCTGGATGAAGCAGATGAATAAAGTGTAATCCCATATGAAATAATAGAAATGAACATAGCAAAAAAAAAACCATACATTGAAAGGCATGATTATCAGATAAATCTCTCAGAAATCTTTTCGTGAAAGCAGATTTTTTTAATGAATGTTATTTATTAAAAACTGAACATGATATTTAGGCCTATAAGTTAAACCAAGATCCAAAATGATGCCTAAATCTTTATGATGATCAACAGACTGGATAGCATTCCAAAGACATTTAATTGAAGATACTTTGTCAGTATTACGGATAGAGGAAATCATATAAGCAGTTTTATTGACATATACTTTTAAATTGTTAGAATTAAACCAATCAGCTACCATAGCAAAATTATTTTCCAGCTCGGATTTATCATTATTAAAAAGTTTGAAATCATCAGCGTAACCTAAGATTGAATATTGCATATCCAAATTAAAAACAGCATATATAACAAAAAGGAGAGCATTTAATGGCGAGCCTTGGGCGATTCCGATTGTCGGTATATAATCATAAGAAGTGAACCCATTATAAGAAACATAATACAGTGAAACCTGTTAAAATGAGCACCTTGATACAGTAACCATCTAGCTAGAGACCAAATTTCAAAATCTGATTTGTTTCCCATAGGATGTAATTCTATTTTTGTTCTGTATAGTGACCACCTGTCTAATGTGTATATTGATCACTCACTTAATTAGTTTTAAGAAATTTTAACCTGCTAAAGTGACCAAGAAGATTAATTTCATGGAGGAATTACTGTATTTTTCTTAGAATTTTTTCTATTAGATAAAATTCTAAGAACTAGTATTCCATTAGAATTTTTCTGTAATGATAAAATAGTCTGTTAAACCAGTATATTAAAAAGTAAATATTATAATACTATTGTATGTATAACTTTATGCAGTATTTTAAGTTTGACTATGTTAAATGCACATATACAGGTTAGTATTAATTGTAATTCGGTATTGCTCAGATGATGATATGTGCTATATGTCGTCATTATTGCTTGATTACAAGTTGACGATTTTAATTAATATAAATTTGCAGTTTGGATTAATCTGTTCTTTTCTTTTGGAGGAATGGAGAGGGTCACAGTCCTGTATAGTGGCCACCTGTAAAAAGTGACCAATCAGGTCGGTTCCAAAGGGTAGTCACTTTAACAGATTTCACTGTATTTTCTATCTTTTAAATATTTAATAATCAATAGATAAAGATGTTGTCTATTTCAAAATCGCGACTAATAGATTTTTTTACGTGTATCAAATCGGATACATATTCTGATATATACTATTTATTCTTCTTATTTAATGCATTATTATAATTTTTTTATAACTTATATAATAAGTATTAATATTGTGTCACCTATTAGCAGTGCAATATGATAAGAAAACTCGTTGTATTATATTTTTGTAACAGCATGTTCGCATATTTTATTTTTCGTTATTCTACTAAATATGAAACGTATCAAAATTTATGATTTTGCATAGATCTGACTTGTCATTTTTATAATAATTATTTGAAATTAATTAATAATGACAATAAAAATAATTATCGAATCCAGAAGATAACATATATTTTTAAATTTTTATTACAATCAATTTAATATTGATTGAAATAAAAATTTAAAAATATATGCATGAATTTATGTAAATAATGGAAAATATTATACAAATTTTCTATCGTTTCTATGAATTATAAGTTCATGTTTACTATCTTATGTTTTCAAGTAATGAGGTTAAGTAAAAATTTGTGAGAGAAAACATTATTTAAAGTCTATAGTCGAAATAATAATTCGGAAAGACTGTCTTTTATAGCATTTTATGTTAACGAGAAAATCTTTTGTTTATTATTCGATAAGAGGCGATCATATTATCTTATTGTTTGGCAGTTTTAAGGCGATTTTATTTCATCATTGTTCGACCAAATCCATTCTTCTACTTCTTCAGACATCTTCAACTTTTATCAAAAATTAACTTTAATAATTATAAAATTCTACCGATCAAAATAGTTACTCAATCATTTCATTAAGTTTCTCTGGATTCCACAGAACCATTATTATTGAAAATTATTAATATAACGTCAACATTATTGATGTGATAAGAGAAAAGATGTTTACACATTTTGAGACATCTTAAGCAAATATTATCCTATTCAAATAAACTTCGCTTATATTGTTTGGATCAATTAGAGAAGCTTGAATATTAAAAATGATCGATCACAGAACAATATCATTGACGTAATAAGAGTGTAGATATAAACAATATCTCGAGTAAATATAAACTGATTTGAATTCATAAATATTAAGATGTTAGAATCCACAGAGAATTAAGAATATTGAAAATAATCGAAATAGGATTTTGATCATTTCCAATTTCGAAATGATGTAAAATCGAATAATGGATTGGTTCATCTGATCGATTAATCGATCTTAATTAACTATTTTACAAATATAAATCTTGGAAGATGATAATCTTTCTTTTTTTATTCATCTAAAATAATAACGAAATGTATTAGTATTTATTATTTGGCATTAAGTTATGTGTAACGAATTTAATTATAATTAATCATTAAATCGATTTAATATACATAAAGGATATTTTTCTTTGAATTTTCCATAGAATTCTGTGGAAATAGATATAAAAAATATTTGAGAATAATGATTTGTAATTGAAGATATAAGAGATTATTTAAATTTCGTTTTTGGTTGTTTAATTCATGCTAAAATTTAAAAGTCTCTCAAATTGCTCTTTCTACAACATCAAAACCTAACTGAAAATTAGAGATAAAAGTTTGAACCGGCTAATTTATCAGTCCGATTTATAAAAAGTAACTTCAGCTAATTTTATTTTATTTTCCAATATTTTCGAGGAATATTTCAAATAAGCGCTCTGTTCCATCATTTTTAATATAAAAAGAATCTATAGTAAGTATCTGTCTTAACAGTAATTAAAAATAGTCGTATTCATTTCTCTTTCTTGAAACTATATAATTTTTTATAACAGATACTGTATATCTTTTTCTATGTAAATTCCTATTAATAATCTGTTTCGAATCTTATTTTTTTTCGTGGATCTTGTGTAGTCAAAAATGATATTTGTTATGGGGAAAGTATTAAGAATTGATTATTTGTTATTTGTTTAGTTCACTAATTTACTCTATTCTGTCTTCTTTATACTTGTATAATATATTAGATAACCATGCTATATTGCTTAAACGTTAAATATAAAACACATAATGAAGACAGCATATTCCTCATAAATTCTTCTATCACATTCATCATAGCTTTACTAACATGAGCATGACTTTCTGACTATTGAACTTGAAAGAACATAATTAGATATTATTTATTTTATATAATAATTGAATAAAATAATGTTTATTGTATGCAATATTTTTTATTTTAGTGGCTTATTTATGTTTTTTAAACTTTTAAATGAAAGTATGAATATTTTATTGTTTTCGATACAATTTTAAGTTATTTATTTTATATATTTAGGTTCGAATATAAAACTAAGTGTAACAATAGTTACCAAAATTCGGAATTATAATGGACAAATATATGATAATGTTTATCTTCTTGATTTATATCAGTGGTAAGTTCTTTTAACTGTTTTTTCACTATATTTTAATAAATTAAAATTTAGATAATATATTGTCATTGTTATTTTTTTAACAGAATTATTTGATTAAACTAAAAACAAGTAATAAGAGATTGTCATCCAAGAGAAATAATGGCATTTACAAACTTGAATCCCAAACAATGTCTCGACGAGTATATTATAACATGCATTCTCCCTACAAATTTAATATCTAAAATTATATAATTATTAAAATAATGATTTTAAATACTATTTAAGAATAATATGTAAAATGTCTATAGAAAATACTACAGTTTTGTTTTTATAATCCAGTAAACATATTTAACTTTACAAAGTTTAATTAAAAGTAATTACATATTTTCATCATTCTTTAATAATATGTAATTTAATTGGCATAATTTTTCATTTAAAACGGTAAAGTTATTAAGTAAGGATATTTCTTTTAATTGATGTTTGCCTTTTCTCAATACATTCGAATCATACAGAGAAGAAGGATTAGAAGGGGCAACTAAACTTTTTTCTAATTAACAAGTTTTTCGCTTTTCCTAATAGGATGAAGTTTCTATATAAACTGTAAATAGAAACAAATTACAACTACTTAAAAATATTTATTCAATAGAGAAAGATACTCAGAGAAAAATTAATTTTTTTTTTGCTAGCATAAAAAATACCTCAATGCTATTAACTGAATTTTTTAATTAATTCAATATAAAGTGTAGGATTTTTGAAAACATAAATTTAAAATATGATTTATACTAATGATAAATAGCTTTTCAGTAATTTTTTAATTCAAAAATCTTACAAGTTACTGCTATTTGTTTCAGTAGCTAGTTTGACATATAGGCCCTATAGAATTTTTTAAACTTCGACTTTTTAGCTCTTCATAATGACTTTATAACTAGTAGCAGAACAGCTAATACAAAAAGAAACGATTTGTTAAACTTTAAATTTGTTTTACGATATTTTATTCTTAAGATATTTTGAAAATGGCATGACTGACAATAGACAGAAAAAATAATTATATAAGATCGTGGGTTGTAAAATATATGTAAAATCTTTTCAGATGTCATTTAACTCCCACAAATAGAGTTATTGGCATTTTAATGTTTCTAGCAATCGTTATTTTATAACGAAAATACATAGCATTGCATTTTTAATAATTAATAGACTAATAATTTTGATAGTAAGGAATGATATACTATACTAAAGTTTGAATGATCTCGATATTTTTGAATACGTATATATATATATATATAACTTTTGTTTAAAAATGGCTTAAAAAGATATATCTTATATATTCTTTTTGTGTATTAATTATAATTGATGTTTAATAATGTTTACAGCATAATGATTTATATAATTTAATCATGTTACAATATTCACAAGATTGAGCATTTATATCCATCGAAGAAGCAGGAAAAGTTATTAATATCTGCTTAACGACAGCATCGGAAGTCAATATTGAGTCTATGAGAGAGCCGAAGTTCATTTATATTATTACGCCGATGATATAGTCACTAAATTATTCGCGATTTTACAGTATATTGACATAAAATAATGACAGTTTTGGCAAACAAGTTATAAGCTACGGATAAAATTACGATATTAACATGTAATAAATTCTAAATTGACGGAGAGTTGTAATTTCAAGTCGTTCTCGAAAGGTTGCATGATTAACTGTCACACAAAGCAAATTGAATTGAATGGTTATTCGAAATTGAAAATTCAGAGGCACGATTACATAAATATAAACACTGTTCTTACTGACTTTGTTACCTTTTACATGGAAATCGACTGTTCCGTGCGCATTAATATCATCACACAAGTTAGTAATACGCCGCTTCATTGAATTGAATGGTTATTCGAAATTGAAAATTCAGAGGCACGATTACATAAATATAAATACTGTTCTTACTGACTTTGTTACCTTTTACATGGAAATCGACTGTTCGTGCGCATTAATATCATCACACAAGTTAGTAATACGCCGCTCCCATAGACTCAACACTGACTTCGATGCTGTCGTCAAGTATAATTCAGAAAGCAATGCTAAAAATCGGAACAATGAAAAAAAATGAACGAGTCGTTCTCAAAAAATTAAACACCTATTTATGGAAAATGCCCTCTACAATCAAATGATTAAAGATACGGGATTAAGATGTGTCATCAAAACATTATTTAATCGCATAATTTATATATGTTGAAATACCGTGTCAAAAAATTTATTGCAGGGAAACTTCATCAATTTGAATGCTCGATTTCGAATAAAAGGAATAACGAATAAAACTGCAGGATTAATCAATTTCATATAAAATTCGATATTCATATCCTGTTCATCTGTTAAATTTGATAAGAAAATAATTTATAAAATATTTCTAAAATTATTTAGGAGAATCTTTGAAGTTTAAACGTCCATCACTCTTAAGCAATTGGAGACAAAAGGTCATCGAGATAATATTCAATAGCTAACCTTTCTGTTAAATGTTTTAAAGTATCTAATAATTAGTTCAAATTATATTACAAGCTTGTCTCAGAATTTTAAATGTCCACCATTATTAAATGGTTGTTCTAAGATAAGAAGATGCGGATTAGAAGTCGTGATTAATGGTAGAATATTTCTGTGGAATGTTATCAGTAAAGAACAAAATTAGATAATCAGAAGACAACATGGTAATCTTATAAGTCTCCTTTTCCTTCGAAAAGTAGTATAAAGATCATTCATTTTTGTTTTATTTTTTATTTAATCTTGAAACACTAAAACACTTTTATCCATTTGTCACGAATAAAGTGAAGGATTAAAACCATTAAATTTAAGTAAAGAATAATGTTATTACATTTCATATTATTTAATGTTAAATCATTTATCTAAGAGTTTAAAATAATTCTAAAAAATTTCTTGAAGTATAAAATTATTTTTAAAAGTTTTAATCATTTTTCTTTTTTACAGTATCTGAATTTCTAACTTTTTTAAAGTTTCAAATGATGTGTATGTAAACTATTTGTTTGCCATGACGACTAATAGCATATTCACGTAAGTATCTTTTGTAATCTTAAATAAATATGATGTATTAAATTTTCTATAAAGTCTGTATGAATCAATATTTTTAACATATACAAGTTCTGTTAACATATTTCCGTCATTCTTCTTCCTCTTGTTTATCTATTGTATTGTTGCTATTTTTAATACAGTATATTTTTTCATAACCTTTATCTTTCTCTTTTCATTTTATCGTTCTATATTATATTACCATGCCTTTTGAATTTCAATGATATTTTAATGTATTATCTATCTATATATATATATAAATAGAAATTCTTACATATGTCAGATACTTCACAATATAATTTCATAATAAACATTGCTGGAAAAATCGCCTGAAAGTTAGATAATGTCTTTGTTTTGTTTGTTTTTGCTCTTTCAGCTATAGTGATATTTATTATACATAACAAAAAATTCTACTTTAACAACTGTTAAAATATTTTTCAAATTTTAAATCTCATGTTCCGTTTAATATTTTTATTGATTCTAAATGAAAGATTAATTCCAAACGAAAGAAACAGTAGTGTATAGACATTATTAAATTAAAATAAATCGAAATAGTATTTTATTCTATTTTATTTTAACGAAAATGATTACAGATAAGCCAATAATAAATTTATAATTTCAGCTCTGTGGTGTTAAAGGCAATATATTGTTGATGCTTAAATCGAAATAGTATTTTATTCTATTTTATTTTAACGAAAATGATTACAGATAAGCCAGTAATAAATTTATAATTTCAGTTCTGTGGTGTTAAAGGCAATATATTGTTGATGAATTCGATAACAGAATAATTTTGGATAAAGAAAGATATTTATTTACCAGTATTGATTATATTCATACAATTTATCACATTACAATGCAAAATAATAATGTTTTAATTAATAAAATATAATATTTCGTTCTGATAAATATATAAAAAATATTACAATACAGAGCTTTATTATGTAAACTAGTTTAAATTAACTTAATATTCTACAATATTCTGTGAGAAATACAAGAAAATGTACTTTATCTAAATAAAAAACAAGAATATTTAATTAGTGAGAAAATGTTCTAATCATTAAATTTCCTTTCCATAAACTATTAACATAAAAGCAATTATACTCTGCCCATAAAAAAACCCCCATAAAATTTCTGTTATACAATGGTGCTTCGCAATTTGACATTTGAGTTTCGTTGGTTGGCGCATGGGCGTGCATGAAATTGTGTGATGTCATTTGCTGTTTGTTAGTTCTTTTTGGGCTACTTTGGTGTTTTCCCGTGTTATTCGTGTTAATTTTCAATTCTACATTTTCCAGAAAGTAAAAAATTTGTAATTATTATTTTTTTGGGTGATATATAAAATTGGTTCAAAGAGAACTGACCAGAGGAATAATTCCTTAAAGAAGAACACTGGATTGAGCAAAGAGAAGTAGAAAAAAATTATAGATAATGTGCAGAAAGGTAGATCAATTAAAATGTAACTCGAGTATGGCGTTCCTAGGATAACTGTGGCAACATTTTGTAACAGAGAGAGATCATGGGTGCTAGGATGTCTGCTGGAAGACTTCATTTCAATATCCAAACGCTAATAAATTGTGTGTTGTGTATTGAATAGTGTATTTTGTAATTTAGTGTGTTATACAATAATAAAACATATAATAAAATAAATAATATAGTGTATATCTCTCATCTCCTTACCCGTTAGGGGAGTGGGATGGGGATTGGTAACGAATTAATCTATTTTATATAGTCTTATATGGAAAATATTGATCCGCAATTCGACATTACTTCGGCGACGGATTAGTGTCGAACTGCAAGGCACCACTGTATTTCATTTTTTCCTTTCCGAAACGTATCACTTACAAATAATTATTATTTAGCGATATAAATATTAAGTAAAATATATAAAATTTAATTGCGCATATTTAATATACAAAATCTGTATATAGTACAGCAAAACCTGTACTATATACAGATTTGAACGACTTTTCTTGGAACCGGACAAAAGCTTATATTTTACTATACATCCAAACTTCTATATCCTGGACACCTATCTATCTAGTATCTTGTATCTTGAACAACTGTTTGTAATAAGATGGGCACTTTTTGATAATTGGTAGCCAAATTATAGCCAGAATATTTTATTGCAATAAAATTAAAAATATTTTGGCTATAATTAGCTAGTTTATATTTTATATTTTTTCTTTAATAATTGAGAATTGTGTGCTGTTTCTTATGTTGCTGTGATTAAGCTTTCGTTAGAGATCTTAGAAAGCACGTTAGAGATCTTAAAAAGCGGTAAAAGAAAATCAAATAAACTGACATCAGACCAAAAGAAGCGAGTTGCTGATCATTTACTATTCTGGATGCAAAAAGAAGCGAGTTGTTGATCATTTACTATTCTGGATGCAGTGAGATAGATTTATGTTGCATGACAAGAAGTTTCACAATTAACTATTCAGAAATGTTTTAAAAAAGTTGGGTTCCCTTAGATTCAGGAAGGAATGCAAGAGATCAATAACTTTGACCTAGGAGAATTTATTTAAATTATTTAAATAAATATGTATATGTATATATTTATATTTGTGAAATTTAATTTATTGTTTACTGATTTTGATAAGTAATAATGAATTACATTGTTAGTTTAATAAATTTTGCATTATAAAAATTCTTTAATTATAAGATTTAGCATAAAATTCTGCTAAAAATTTGAAAATCTTTCCAAGAAGAACATCGAAAAAGAATTTTTTTTTTAAATGATAATTAAATAGCGACAGCGAATACCGGATGTCAAAAATGATTACAACTGTATCGACTGCACTTTTAAAAGTTTCAAAAAATTCTTTAATTATAAGATTTAGCATAAAATTCTGCTAAAAATTTGAAAATCTTTCCAAAAAGAACATCGAAAAAGAATTTTTTTTTAAATGATAATTAAATAGTGACAGCGAATGCAGGATGTCAAAAATGATTACAACTGTATTGACTGCACTTTTAAAAGTTTCAAAAAAAATAAAAATAAAAATAAAAACTCTAGACCATTATTAAGTGTCTAAATAAATTTTGTCAAGGAACAGAACATAGCATTTAATGTTGTCTTGAGTATTCTAGAAGGATAAATAAAAAACGTTTTTAGTTAATAATAATATCAACTGAATATTATATAGTATATGTCGATAATTATATAAAATTTCCATCAAACTTTGATTAGATTAATTGTTTTAATTATAGAAGTTAACTATTAATATATGCGATCAAATTTTAGATTAATTGTTTTAATTATAGAAGTTAACTATTAATATATGCGATCGAATTTATTTATTTATTTATTTAACCAAATCAGATCGAAAATTTTGAAAATAAATAAAAAAATATAACTCAGAATAAATATATTTAGAACATAAATAAACAACTTTTTTTCATTTTATTTATAATAACTGCTAATGTTATTTTATCTGAAATCATAAGTGAAGCATTTATCCCACCTTAGATGGAAGAAACATTTTTACATTTTTTTTTCTTATTTATTATAACATTTATTAAATTTTATTACATTATACTTTGAAATAATTTGAGAAAAGACGCGTTTAAAATATTTTGCATAATTATGAACCTGTATAATTTATCGTAAAAATAGTAAACTTCTAGTAAATGTAGGCCATCTTTCTAATTTTATTGCGGTTCTCAAATCTCAATTTTTGGATGCAAGAGAAAACTTGTATAAAATTTCAAACAGATTTTACAGAAATTTATTTATCATCAAGATTTTATATATTATTTTTAATATAATTACCATAATTTAGATGTTAACAAATATACTTTTCTATACTATACACCATATTTTCGATTACGACAGCGCTAAGTAAATAATTCATAAAGACATCGCTGCTTAATTGATCAATAATAATAAGGTGAAATACAATACTAGATTGTTAATTAATTTATCGTAAATCCATCAAGGAAAAATGAATATTTCAAATTTAAAAATATATTTTATATAGTATATAATATTTTACCAAGACAAACAGGTGAAATTTAAAATGCTAGCGCCATCTGATGATAAGGTAGGAAATTAATCTGATAAATATGAACAAGCCTCTGAAAATATTTATATAATATTTTCCTTTATAAAATAAAGTTTTATCTTTTATGATGTTTAAAAAAATGATGCATTTTTGTTGGCTAAGTGAAATTCGAAAAAAAAATAGCATTATCCTGATTGGTTGACAAAGATAATTTATAAGAAGCCAAGATATAAAAGAAAATCATTTTTCAAAAGATTCTATATAAAAATTTTCGAAGAAGGTATGAATTTAAGATTCGGTTTAAATATTCGGAAATGAATGAAATACCTGGTAAAGTAAACTTCTGTTTATAAGATGGTTATATGAAGATAATTTTTATTTATTAATTAAGACAATATGTTTATCAAATTTTAATAGATAATTTCTACTATCAAAATAACATAACCTGTTAATACTTCAAACCAATATTAAGAAATAATAAACGATAACCATACTATATTGCATTTGGACGGATCTTTGATCATCCCAAAGAGTAGATTTATCCATCTTTACGAGATGGAGAATTTTTTCTTATAGAATTATCCATTATGATCATAAATTCTCTATTTTGCAATGAGAAATCTATAACTTAATACAATGGTACCTCGCAATTCGACATTTGAGTATCGCGGGTTTGCGCAACGAAGAAAAAAATTGTAGATAAAGTGCAGAAAAATAGAACAATTAAAATGTAACTCGAGTTATGGCGTTCCTAGGACAACTGTGGCAACGTTTTTCGAGAGAGAGAAGATTATGGGGTGCTAAGGTATCTGCTAGAAGACTTCATTCCAACATTCAAGGGCTAATGAATTCTGTGTGAATTGTGTGATGTCATTCGCTATTTGTCAGTTCTTTTTGGGCTACTTTAGTGTTGGCCAGAGTTGTTTGATTTAATTTTACATTTTTCAGAAAATAAAAAATAATAATAATTACAAATTTTTTGAGTGAAATGTAAGGATGGCTTGGAGAGAACTGACCAGAGGAATAATTCCGAAAAGAAGAACACTTGATTGAACGAGAACTGACCAGAGGAATAATTCCGAAAAGAAGAACACTCGATTGAGCTAAGAGACGAAGAAAAAAATGTAGATAACGTGCAGAAAGGTAGAACAATTAAAATGTAACACGAGTATGACGTTCCTAGGACAAAGTTTTGCCACAGAGACAGAAGATTATGGGTGCTTGCGTGTATAATATAGTGTATCTCTCTCACCTCACTCGTTAGGGGAGTGAAATGAGGACAATAACGAATTAATCTATTTTACATAGTCTTATAAGGGAAATATTTTCCCGCAATTCGATAGTTTCTCAATTCGACATTACTTTGGCGACGGATTAGTGTCGAATTGCAAGGCACTGCTGTAATCAACTGACCAGAGAAATAATTCCGAAAAGAAGAACACTCGATTGAGCGAAGAGACGAAGAAAGAAATTGTAGATAAAGTGCGGAAAGGTAAAACAATTAAAATGTAACTCGAGTATGGCGGTTCTAGGACAACTGTGGCAACATTTTACCACAGAGAGAGAAGATTATGGGTGTTACGGTGTCTGCTGGAACACTTCATTTCAACATCTAAGGACTAATAAATTGACGGCGATAATTTTGAATACCATCTACATAGGAAATGGGCATTTGCTCTTTGTGAGTAACAAGCAACGATCTATGAGTAACGAGTATCGCTATCAAAACAATTTTGCAATATATCCAAGTCGAGGCAACACGCTGAGATCGTCTATCAAAGGGACGACCATGAGCCCAATTATAGGTGTGAATGTGAAAGTTGCTCCGTAATTATTTTAATTAATTTTGATACTTAATTTCTATCATTCATAATTAAATTATTAAAGTGATGATGTTAAAAAAATAAGAAATTTTACTTTACGTTATTTTTATCCCGCTTTCCGCTCAGTGAACACTAAGGAGTAACTTTTCGGATTCAAGGTGCCAAAAATAAACTGTAGCCCTTCCTATTATTAACTAATAAAATGATAAAATTGAAAATAAAATCCGGTTTCGGCCTGGCGATCCCCATCTTTCACCAACCGGTCCCTCTCCATCTGTGTAGGTGCAGCCACGGCCATCTGCATACAGGCCCTGGCGCCGACGTCACTACTTACTCGTGACGTCAAGCTAGAAGGTTTGATTCTTGATTAAGGTGAATTGGTACAGTTCGTTTTTACATCCTTTGAATATTAGTTTCTTACAAAATAATTATACATATTTAATATAAGTTATACTGTTATATCTATTGGTAAGTGAAAGTTTGTAAATCTAATTTAACAAAGTGCTTTATTTTAAATGATTTTTTATAATTTTAGAATTCTATAGTAAGATTAGGCTTAATAATGCCACGTGTATGTTCAGTACCTGGTTGTCGATCCAACTACAACGGGGAGAAATACATAACTGTTTTCAGTTTTCCTTCCGATGAAAATATGAAAAAAAAATGGGAGAAGAAAATTCATCGAGAAGAATTTAAAGCTACAAAAAATTCCGGTGTTTGTATAAAACATTTCGATGAACGTTTTGTTATTCGTGATGATACTTTCACCGATAAAAATGGTGAACTCGTTACGATAAAACGGGATAGAGTAGCATTAAGAAAAGATGCATATCCCACTATAATAGGTGAAATTGCTCCTCACTTAACAGAAAAACTACCCAAAAAGAGGAAGACAATGGATGATAGAGAAGAACATTTTCGAAAAGCTCTTGCAAACAGTTTGCAAACATATAGTGTGGAAAAGTTGCTGTTTCTATTAAAACAATTGAAGATATTATAAAATATATATCGAATAACTGCGAGGATGAAGGTTGGGGATACGCAGAATTGAAAGGTACTCTTATTATATGTCATTTGAATTATGAAAGTCATAATATCCCAAAGTTAATGGCAAGTATAAAAGTGCAAAAAGATTTATCATATTCGGTATATATAGATAATGTAGAAATTTCTTACAAGCAATTAGAAAGGGCAAATATTAATTTTATAACTGAAACTTATAACATTGATGTTTTGATAAAAAATTAAATATGGAATGTGGTGATATTAATTATTTGGAAATGAGCATCGAATTGCTAGAAAAACAAAGAAATTGTAATGGATATTGATAAAAGAAAACTTGATTTCTTCATTGAAGAGTTAAAATCAATTGGTGTTCCGAAACCCAAACTAAGATTTTCTAATGATTTGTTTTATTTATCATTTTTGACCAATTTAGCTTGTTATAAAGCTTTACGCGGTACAAAACTTTTGATCTTACCACATCCAGCACATTAACAAAATTAACTCAAAAACTTAATATAACATGTTCATATGTTAGTCCAATAAATAATTATATTAAGCAACGAGCAAAAACTCTCAGTGAAAAACAGAAAATTGTATCATTATTAATAGATGAAATATATGTTGATCCAAAACTCACTTTTAATTCTACTCAAATTTTTGGTATGAGTTTTAATAACAATGAATTAGCGAAGACTGCGCAAACATTTTTAATTTCTTCAGATTTTTCTTCATATAGAGATGTAATTGCAATTTCAAAGTTTGATGGAGAGAAATTGCATTCATTAACATTCAATTTATTAAAGGATCTCTACAATCTTGGTTTTACAGTTCTTTGTATTATAACTGATAATCCCATCAAAACACATTTCATGTAAAAAATGTAGCCAAGTCTCGGACCTCTTTATCCGTAAAAAGTTGTGAGATATCGTGAGAGCCGAGTCTAGCGCCCTTATTTACTTTGACACTTTTATTCGCAAATCACTCCGAGTCATTGTGTCTTAGTTAAAGAACATTTTGTGACTTGGCAATTACGCAGCACGAGAATGAGACGGCTTATCGCTTACATTTTAATATTCACGTTTATTAGTAAATTATTGCACAAGATAATACAGTATTTATATAGGAACTAAACATGTCTGTATTTATAAAGTATATTTAATATTTTTCATAACATTGTAAAGTCGTAAGGCTGTGAGTGGTAACTTCCTTACGCTGCGTAATTGCCGAGTCACTAAATGTTCTTTAACTAAGGATACAATGACTCGGAGTGATTTGTGAATAAAAGTGCCAGAGTAAATAAGGGCGCTAGACTCGGCTCTCATCATATCTCACAACTTTTTACGGATAAAGAGGCACGAGACATTTTTTACATGAAATGTTTTTTGATGGGATTTCACTTCTTTTGGTGAGTTATATATTATTTTGGATTAATGCGCATAAAACTTGCCTATAGGCTCATCTTCGTTTATTATTTGTAGAATAGAATAACAATTAAGGTTGTCGACAGCGAACGAGAGAACGTCAACGTACTGCGGCTGCGAATGCGGATTTTTAAATTTTTCCTTTCTTTGTACCCTAAACTTTATCCCAAATTTCAAGTTTCTAGGGCTGCTAGAAACACCACTGATTTTTGATGATAGGTCAGTGTGGAAAAAACGAAATTTTGAGTACATATATCTTTTGAATTAGAGAAGATAGAAGTGTGAAATTTAGAGGTTTCGTTCCATTTACCAACTACTCCAAATAAAAGAAAATTCAGGTTCCAATACAAAGATATGGAGGTCTCAAAAGTACCCCGAGTTCCTTCCAGAAAAGGATGGTACGACCGTGTTCGCTCGACTTGGCGGGAGCACTGCTCTGCCCCCAGATATAAACTGCAATATGTTCAGTTATCTTAAATCTCATCCAAATTTTAATCATGCTGTGTTAAATTCTTTAAATACTCCATTATATTTAATGTATGATCCTGTTCATTTATTAAAATCAATTCGAAATAATTGGATAAATTCCAATAATACAATTTATCATTACCCTGACTTTGAAGATCCCAACATTGTAAAAATAGCTAATTTTTCACACTCGAGAAAATTGTATAACATTGAAAATCTTTTAAAGCTTTCACATATTTTAACACTAAAAGCGCTTTATCCTTCCAATACAGAAAGACAAAAAGTCTCTCGCTTTAAAAATTTTTAACCAACAAAATTCAAACGCTTTAAGTGAATATGGACCAAAATATGATTTTCTTACTGGATGGGAAGGAACAGCAGATTTTATTATTATTATTCATAAATTTTGGAAAATTGTGAATGTTAAGTCCCCAAATATGGGTCGAAGGTTTAACGACAGTGATCTTAATGAAATCGCCTCAGCCAACCGAGAGCGAATCATATTGTTGCAAAAATTTCATTCTTGGTTGCAGAAATGGGAATGCGCGTGTCGTGGAAAAACATACAGTGGACTTAAAATTAGAACATTTGCTGCTTTAAGACAAACTTGTTTAGTTTTAAACGAAATGATTATTTACATTTTTAATACAGTAAATCCTGATTATGCTTTACTCGGAAAATTTCAAACTGATCTGTTAGAAGAACGCTTTAGTCTATATAGGCAACTTTCCGGATCAAATCACCTTATTTCAATCCAGCAATTACTGGAAAATGAAAAGAAAATTAGAATTAAAGCTAAAATCTTCAATAAAAGGAATTATAGAAGTCATGGAAATAACTGATGAAAATGATAATTGTGATGATGATGATTCTTTTAATCCACTATTATACATTGATTTAAATGAAACAACACTAGATATCCAGGAAACAGAAGCTCCAATCTTATAATATATAGCTGGTTTTGCTTCTCACAGATTAATTAGAAAATATAATTGTTTGGAATGTAATAAAGCATTTTGTGATAATTCCAATACTACTTTCAATTTTGGAAATGAAACTAGATTACTTAATGCTGTTGATAGAGTGGCCTTAAAAAACCATCATTTTTAATTGTCTTTGACAATTATGGTATATAAAATATTTCAAAAACTGTTAACCAGAAACTTTGAAGAAACTTTTTTCAAGTGCAAAAATCCTATAAATGTTATTTATACTTTGACACAGATATTTGAACTTATCTAACGATATCAACCAAAGTTTTCACTGTTCAAAGCATTCTATTATGGATGTGGGAAGAAGTATCTCAGTTACCATTGGTAAAATATTGCTTAACAACTATATAAAAAATAAGAATCAAACATATTTAAATAAGAAAAAAGATGCCAGAAAAATTAAAAAGTTTTAACATTTTCGATAACTGTTTCGGAATAAATAAATTTAACTACTGTTAATTTTAATAAAAGTTCTTATGAAATTTTTGATGCAGTTTGAGTAAAATATTGATTTTCTTCAACAGTTTGGAAATTTTTAATGGGATGAAGTTTTACATTCCCATTTTGACAAATGTTTGTTTTTCAATCTTTTATGGTATTGTAATAAAAATTAAAGGTAAATTTCTGTCGCAACTTTTAATATTAAGTTTGTTACATAGCGACTAATGCAAAAAATATGTATGAAAAATTGTTTTTCTTCTTCTGGAGCTATATATTTGTGATTTAAATCTTATAAATTTGAATTAATACGCTCTCTGAAACTAAAAGTATATCGCATTAACCTGGCACGAAGTTTTTTTTGGAACATGTCCCTTTTTTTAGAGTATCGAGTTTTAAATACTAAAGAAACGAAACGTTTCTTTAGTATTTTAGTATTATGAGAATATTTTAGTAAAATACTATCCACTGTTTGGAAAATGAATGGAACTAGGTGGATTTCTGTTAAATATATTTAGATTATCTGACATTTAATTTTGCTTCCTCCCTTCTGGGACATATCCAAAAGAAATAACATTATTTAAACTTTAACAAAATGGAGTCATATATAATAGAAAAATCATACTTTGGGTGGTTTGATCTATTAATTATTCCGCAACATAATTTTAAGTCAAAGTTATACTTCATTCGCGTATTAAATGTTGTAAAGTTCGTCCTCCGGTCCGAGTTTTTGTTTCGTCCTTTATGTAGTTGGTTATCGAATTCGCACCTCTACAGACTCACTACGATCTTCAAAATATATACAAGTTTATTCACAAACAAAACGAATATTTACAATTATATATATACACAATAAAAATACTATACAACAGATGCACTTGATAAATGAAATAGACAAAACAGTTCTCCACAGGAGAGTAGGAGCGTGAGCACACAGGAGAGGAATCCTTTCCGAGTCGACACGGAACGCCCCAGAAGTCCACTTCTGTATCTGCCCAGAGAAGCTCGACGGCAACTCTCTAATGTTGACCTGGCCGAACTTTAACCCGGAGCCCGTCGGTCTGACCCGCTCCAATCCGCTTCCGTGCAATCTCTCTCTCTCTCTACGTCTGTCTCCGATGCTCACTCCTGTCCAACTGACTTGTATTTCTTTGTATTTTTAAACCCCGCTCTTTTATTACACGCTTGTCCCTCTCTGGTCAGTGTTAAAAACAAAACTATAAAAAAGCAGGGGACAAAGAGACCGAGGAGAAACATTCATTACCAGACCCACTTACGGCTGTATTCACGAATTTAACTTTGGACCAACGGTTCGGTGACCACTGGTCGAACCTGACTTTTACGGCCGTATTCACGAATTTAACTTTGGACCAACGGTTCGGTGACCACTGGTCGAACCTGACTTTGACCTTCGGTTCGTTCGGTATTCACCAGTTCCGTCTGACCACAGTCAACCCATTACTGGTTATTCTTTTGTAAACGATTAGATCATTGGTTGTAAGTGTCGTGTGACTATTTTTCTATTTTTATCAATAAATGTAACTAAAAGTATATCGCATTAACCTGGCACGAAGTTTTTTTTGGAACATGTCCCTTTTTTTAGAGTATCGAGTTTTAAATACTAAAGAAACTCTAATCCCCAATTTTTCCTAGCAATATTTTGTAGAGCATGAAAAGTAGTAATTGATTTTTCGTAAAGAAAGTCTATGTGATGTTTCCACAAAAGTCTGTTGTCTATGATGACTCCCAGATATTTCAAAGTACCTTTTTGTGGGATGAGTTTATTATCGATTTTGATTGAGAGTTTCTTGATTAGTGGTCCTTTTCTTCCAAAGAGAATGGTGGAGCATTTATTAATATTAATCGGTTGTTTATGTTTGATACTCCAGGTGTGAAGAGTTTCCACAGCAATGTTAGCCAGTCTTTGAAGTGTGTTACGGTTTTTATGTTTAAGGAGGAGAAGGGTGTCGTCTGCAAAACCAATGATTTCAGATCCATCAGGTAGGAGATTGTTATCGAGAATGCTGTTGAAGAGGATGTTCCACAGCAGAGGGCCCAAGCAAGAATCCTGAGGGCAGCATCACCTATTTGATGCACTTATACAAACGCAGGTTGGAGTCAACAGTGTGACGCGTTCAATTGCTTTGGGTAAAGTAAAATTTTACCTTTTAAATTGATATATTGGTGTTTGTATTATAATAATTTATTTTGGCAAATGGCATTAATATATTGGTTACTAAAAATCAAAAATCACGTAATTTATCAATTTCAAATTTTTATCGAATTTTAAGTGCTAAAGTCAGGGGTAGGCTTATACACAGGTTTTGCATTTTTATCGATTTTCAAACTCTGAGTTGGGGAGTTGGCTTATTCATGGATCAGCTTATATTTGAGTATATATGGTATATGATGATATACATCAAATGAAAAACAGGAAAGCTCCCAGAGAAGACGAAATCCAAATTGAATTAATAAAGATGGCAGGTGGAAAAGTAATCAAATATTTAATTAAACTTTTCAACTTAAGTACAAAGAAAGAAAAAATGCATGCATCATGACATAATGCAGTACTGATCCTTATATATAAAAACGGTTATAAAGAAGAAGTTAGCAACTATAGGCCAATTAGTTTACTTTCCATTTTGTACAAAATTCTTTCAAAAAGAATAACAAACAAGTTAATACTCATTTTAGATTCAAAGCAACCAACAGAGCAATGCAGATTTTGAAGTGAATTTAGCACAACTGACCATATACATAAAGACAAATTATCAAAAAATCAGAGAAATATCAAAATCCTCTTTATTTTGCTTTTATTGACCATGAAGAAATTTTTGATAGCATTAAATCATCTTCATTTGGTATACTATGAAACAACACAATACATTCAATGAAACAATGAATACATTCAATTATTGCAAAATATACATAGACAGCATTATAAAATTTCACAAAGAAAAAATTTCCAATTCAAAGAAATAAAACAAAATGACTCCTTATTGTCTAATATTTTCACTGCAGTTCTTCAAAATATGATTCAAAATAGAGATTAGGATTCAGGAGGACTAATTATATGAAATGGAAGACTAGCCCACTTATGATATGCAGATGACATAATACTAATATCAAGATCTGCACATAGCCTACAAAATTGTTAAACCCTTTGTGCTCCATCACCTAGCAGGTATTAGGATAAATGCTATTACCATTGCATTATACCCTATTCCTTGCATTGCAAGATAAAAGTTTAGGAACCTCTAATGTCATTTGTTTTTACTTATATTGAGAAAAAATGATTAAAATAAATTACCATCATGCTGTTCATCATTTTTTTTATCATAACCAAAAAATACTTTAAAGTGACTATTTTAATAAATTTTTTAATTAACCCTCTCATTTCAATTTAATTTGAATCATCTAATCCATTTGTCAATTTTGACTGCCAAAAATTCACAAACCTGTCATCTGAATTTGTCCAAGTTCTTGTAGTGGAACATGATACAATAACTTGGACAGTTTATTTTTTGTCACAACTTGGAAATAAACTATGTTTAAACAAAATAAACATAAATTATGTTTATTTTTTGTCCCACTATCTTGAACCAATAATTTATAATTTGAAAAAGTTTGGTTCCTTGTAAATAATATGATTTTGATGTTGTTTCACACAAAAAATTTGATAAATTAGTTTATATCCAAATAAGTTGGACTAATAATTAATTTAATTACCATTTGTTAAAACTCTTGTTCTTTAGTAATAATCTTGCTACATATACAGCTCTTTAACAGGAAATATATATATTTTTATTTTTAAAACGTTTTCGGCCTTACTTTGAAATCCTCGTCAGTAAACATATTCTTTTTAACAAATGTTTTATAACAGAATACATCTTTTAGAACGCACACAGTTTTAAAAATTTTTGTCATATATATATATATATATGACAAAAATTTTTTGCCGTCAGTCTTTGCAGAAGCATTGTACAGGGTCGTGCAGGTAAATCCGGAAATAATTAATGCAGGAATTTGCGCTATTTCCGGTTAGGCGGTAATTTGGCTATACTTGAAAGTGACACGATAGTGACCTTGGTAGAGACTACGCATTCACAAAATGGTTGCCACATCATCAGCACATGCAGAGCACAATCGGAGAGTGGCTATACTTGAGTCTCTTTGCGCCGGAAAGTCGCCGCGGAAATAATCGAGTGGTTCGGTTACAAGAAGATGCAGGTTTATGACCTAGCGAAGAGGTTCAGGGAGTCTGAGATGGAGGAAGTCATTCCTGACCAGGTCAAACATTGATCGAAAGCGGTCTGACTGTAAGAGGAGTGACAAATTTGTTGGCCGATATCGCTGATTTGTTGACGATTTGTCGCCGAATTTGTCGTAGCTTTACAGCAATCTCCCATTGATCGCCCGAGTTGTGGCCTTCCTCAAGCCCAGACTGCAATCCTCTTGACTACTACGTGTGTGGCATTGTCGAATCAAAGATCAACGAAACCTGCCACAACAGCAAAGACTCCCTGAAAGTCTCCATCGTCGAGGTCATGACCTCGTTAGACCAAGAGGAGGTGAAGCGTGCGTCTCAGAGTTTCCGGACCCGCCTGGAAAAGATTGTAGCAGCAGATAGCGGCTTCATAGAGTAACTGCAATTGTAAATAATGTAAATATGTTTTTATCTAGTTTTCTTTATAATAAATTTATTTTTTCTCGCAATTTTGTCGTTTTTAATTACATCGCAATTTTTCCAGATTTACCTGCACAACCCTGTATAAAAGTGTTTTTATATGAATATTATATTTATTTTAATAACGAATAAGAATACATGAAAAACTTTTTAAAAACAAAAACAATTCTAAAAATTTTAAAAACTGAGTGCATTCTAAAAGATGTATTCTGTTCTAAAACGTTCGTTAAAAAGAATATGTTTACTGAGGAGGGTCTCAAAGTAAGACCGAAAACATTTTAATAATAAAAAAAATATTTCCAGTTAAAGAGCTGTATATGTAGCAAGATAATTAATTTAAATTTGGGTGAAGATGATGCCATCTCTTAATTAATAATTGAATTTCAATTTTAGATAATATTCCCAGAAAAATTTGCCTTAGCTCAGAGTTGAACTAGGAACTTTGGGATAGTGCCCAAATGTCTTTGATTTGCATGATACAATTTTCAGCTTTTCTCTATTAATCATATTTTCATACAAACACGTGATATGTCTAGTTTTCTTACAGTAAAATAATTTTTCAGAACAAAATGGTTCTAAACAAATAATCTTATACTTACCAGTATCTTAAGCCTATTCATAATTGACAATACAGATAGTCCTCGATTTACAACGACTCAACATATGAAGATTTGCACTTACGACAGTTAAAAATCATTATTAAATAATTTTTAATTCAACTTTGCTGCTTACATACATACATATATATATATATATATATATATATGTATGTATGTATCATATTGCTTTTGTTTTTTTTTAATGATACGGCGACCACCGAGATCTACACTCTTTCCCTACACGACGCTCTTCCGATCTTTTGTATATGCATTGCAGCATCACCATTAGTCCACAAGCAAAGCGTTATTATTGTATCTTGTCGTAATTCTGTCATGTCCATTAAAACAAATACTACTACTGGTGAAAATTCCAATGTAAAAAAAGGCATGGAAAGCTTTAAGTTTAACTGTTTTAAGTTAAATAGAAAGCTAATTTATGAAAATGTTAAAACAAAAATCAAACATATCAAGAATTAAAAAAGTCCCTAACTTACGTCAGAATCAACTTACATCAGAAACGTTGGAAACGTACCCCGTCGTAAGTCAAGGACTACCTGTAATATATATTATATATATATATATATGGGTTAGCTTACCTTTCTTCAGTTTGGATGGAAGAAATATTTTGACTAAAACATCTAACATTTAATAATAATTCCATTTTCTCAACCCCTTTTAATACCATCATTACTTTCTGGATTAATATCTGAAAAAAAATATTTTATTTATTTATTAAATTTTCTAATTTAATTTAAAAAAATTAAATTATTTTCATTAAGCAATCACAATGAGAGATAGTAATTAAGTGTTCCTTCAATTATAGAATATCCAAGTAATGAATATTCATATATACTGTATAAACATGATTTTGTTTTAAAATTTTAGAAAATTTAAAAAATTGCATAAGAATTTTATATATTATGAGAATATGATGGTGTAGCAACAAATATATTGTAAAAATACATAATTATTTAATAACTCCTAATAATGATTCAAGTCTAACAATTATATTTGAAATATTTCAAGACAATGGAGCTTCCACTAAAAATTTTCATATTATAATCAGAAGTTCTGAAATAACTTCTAAGAAACTATTCTTCTAATTGGTCCAATTAATAACAATTATTATATAATGTAGTAAATATAATGGATTTCATACTTCTGGGTTCTATATAAGAATAGACTGAGTTATGAACAAAACTTACAAATGAATTATGTTCATAATTTGAGGAACATCTATATGTTAAAATAATGTTTCTTAATTCTCGTATGAAAGTAACACTGATGAATAAATTATATCAATTACATTAACTTATAATACAATCATATTTCATTATACTGTATATTAGGATCTCATCTTCTAGAAAATTAAATATATAGTAGATCAATAGAAATTATATTGATTTTTCTTACATACAGAAAATCCCCAACTTACATAAGTGGATCATTTCACAAAATATACATATGCAGAGAATATCACTAAGTCCTCATTTAAATCAGAATTAGGTTCCTGAAAATTGTGATTTTAATTGAAAGAATTAACTGAAACTTAAGATTCCCATTGACATAATGTTATAAGTCAGAGTTATATTCTCTCTAATTAAAACTAACTAGGAGAATAACATTAAACAAAAATTTCAAGCCAAATTAACCCTCTAGCACAGGGGTTCCCAAAGTTTTGCCTAGATGGGCCAAAAAAAAGTGTTATGGAAAAATACCTTCAAATTGATAAAAAGTTAGACACAAGGGTAACATAATCGTTCTTTATTTATGACAATAATTACTTTTTATTACAAACCGTATATACTCTATTTATGACAATAATTACTTTTTATTACAAACTGTTTAAAATAACATTTTTTTAAAATAATTAAAAAAATAACTAAATAATTTCAAATAAAAAAAAAAGTAATAAATTCATCAATCTGAAGTGTGTGATTTGTGCAGTTGTTTTTTTTTTTATATCATCATTGAGCCTTCGTTTAAGTCAATTGAATGTATTCTTAATACCGTTTGTAAAAGTTCATCAGTTTCACCCTCGCCGGTGGGCGCTCTGTAGTTCGCCGATCGACTGCCCAAGTCCCTGTGGGTCCGGGATTAAGAATCGGCCGGACGTATGCCCTGCGTGAAGTACAAGTCCTCTATAAGGGTCCCAATCCCAAGGCGTTGTACCGGTTCGATAGTATGAATGGTGGAGGGATAGAAGCCATTACGGTGCCCACCCGAGGGTTGGCCTTGCTCGGGCTGATTGGGTTCTACCAGAGGCCGGGGAAGCTTGCTTCCTAGGGAATCAGAAAACATCGGGGAGTGGGCCCAACCGAGATTTGGCCTTGCCCGGGCTGATTGGGTCCGGCCAGAGGCCGGGGAAGCTTGCTTCCTAGGAAATCATAAAACTTCGGGAAGTTGATCCGAGCGATTTTTGGCCACGGCAAAGAGCCAGGAGCCCGGCCATTGCACAGCGTCGGTCAGCCGGGGAAGTTTGCTTCCTAGGAAATCATAAAACTTCGGGAAGTTGATCCGAGCGATTTTCGGCCACGGCAAAGAGCCAGGAGCCCGGCCATTGCACAGCGTCGGTCGATATCGTCTCCATGGTAGCCCGCCAGTCTGGAGCGGACAGTGGGCTACATCGGTGATCGAACCGGGGGAGATTCTCGCCCCTTTACAAGTTGGGTCTGCTCGCCGTCATGCGTTCCGCCCATCCGATGCGAATATTAGTAACGGTTCTGCTCTTGTAGAAGGTTCAGGATTACTATACTCTACGTCCTTCCGGCGGGCTGTCGCAATTCTCGCGAGGGTTGTGCCCGAGCTTTGGTGTCCTAAGGATTTCCCATTTATGGGAGAACTTGTAGTGAGAAAACCGTCGAGTTTTCGATCCCTCCGGGGACAGTTCCGGTCGCTACCTGTAGTCACAGTAGCAAATACACAGCCTCTAGTGTCTCCGCTCCCTCTGTGGACGGAGGCGATTCTTGGCCCTTATAGGTCGCTTCAGCGACACAATGCACGAGATACGAATGCGGCCTTCTTACCCCTAGTCCTGGCAAACCTGAGCGAGTCCGCCGTATTCGTATTTCGTTCGCTTTGTGGATCAGAGTCACAGATTACTAATACAGATGGGACACTTAGCTAAAAACAAGGAAATTTCAGTACCACAGCGCCTCTCAGTTAGTTGATTGTGTATTTTTTCTTGAATGTAAAAATTTTATAATTTTTCAAGACATTAGGACCAGTATTAATATTTCCAAAGTCATTTAAATAATAAAGGATATTTTATTATTTTAAAATATAGAACTATATTGAATAATAATATTACGTAGTAATCTGTTTCCCATAAGCAGCTTTCGTTTCTAGTAGCCATCTTGTTTTCTTAAGACGTTTGATCGTAGCTCGTGGATCGAAGTTAACGTTAGTTATTTATAAAAGGTATTTAGTATACCTTGGAAGATTGGAATTTATGAGTCATATCCTCCATATTAACAGGAAGAAGAAGAAGATTGGAATTTATATTATTATACAACGTATTTTCTATTGAGTGAGAGAACTCATCCGCTTAGGCTTAGTAAATGTACTGTATATTAGTTATTTTGAAATGTTTTCATTATTATTATTTAATATCATTAATATATTTTTGATATATAACTTCAGTTTGTACAAATATAAATTTTCAATAAAATTATATTAATATAATATACGTTGTTTTCTGAAGCTTGAAAATAGAATATATTTATATAAACACACAGGTTTCATTAATGTTTAACAATTCGGAAAGAAATTGTTATCAAATTTGTATTATAAATATTTCGAATGTATAAAGTCTAAAACACGATTAAAAATCAACGTTTTGTTTTTAAAAATACATTTAACTTCTTAAAATCGGAAATAAATCAAGAAAGTAGTATTCACAATAACGATTACTGTATATAGGAAGTACAGCCATTTTTGTGATGTCATATCCTGGCTTTGTTGATGACGTTTAACTGTTAGTAGCACCATCTATGTTACGTTCTAAAGAAGTAATATGATTGGTTCTTTATATGGCTACGTCATTTTGAAAAGTTACCATTGAAAGTATAGGAAGTGTCCCATCTGTATATTAGTAATCTGTGATCAGAGTTGTGGTCAGGCGAGTCCGCATCCCTAGGTGCAGGCAATGATTAAGCCGAGATTATTCTCCAGACATTAAGTACCCTGTAGTATCCTCGTAGGTGGAGCAGGGGAGCGGCCATTTGGCCAGTCTCAGAATACGACATGAGCATGTTTACAGTGGCGTACCCAGAATCTTTGGTACCCAGGGCGACATTTTTTTAGTCCACTCTTTCCCTCCAAAAAACACATCTGTTTTAACTTTCAACATACATTTTATTTTACACACATTTTCTTAAATAATTTTTAAAAATTGAAAATTATACAAAAATTTGGTGAATAGTAATGATATTCCATACTCTTGACCTTCCATTCAACTTGGTGCCCGGGACGGACCGCCCCCCTATGGGTACGCCACTGCATGTTTATATGACTTTATGCTTTGTTTTGATGAATAGCATCTGTGATTTAAGTTTGGCCAAACCTTTCAGGAAAATTCTGTATATATTCTTTTTTACATTTGACTGTGGGGCCTGAACTCCTGGGAGGCCTTGAACTCAAGCCTATATAGTCCATGCTTATATTCGGCCCTGCAATTCGACCATCTTCTAGATCAGCGCTTCTCAAACTATGGGCCCAAATGGGGTCGCGAAGCGAAATGCTGGGGTCGCAAAAATTAAATTTAAACATTGGAATATATGTAATTTCACAAACGCCCAATATTTAACATATGACAACATATGAATTTCACAAATGCCCAATATTTAACGTATGACAACATATGAATTTTCGATTTCACAAATGCCCAATATTTAACGTATGACAACATATGTATTTTCAATGTAGTTGGCAAAAATTAAATTAAAATACTTGAATTTCAGTTTATATGTAATTTCACTAATTAAATTCAAATACTTGATTTTCAGTTTATATGTAATTTCACAAACTCCAATATTTAACGTATGACAACATATGAATTTTCAGTGTAGTTGGTTGTGTTCATCTTAATAAGTGTGTAAATGATTTATGTACTTGTATGTTTTATTTCATATTTAATATCTGGGAAATGATTTATATACTTGTATGTTTTATTTCATATTTAATACCTGGGATCGCATGTACTTGTATGTTTTATTTCATATTTAATACCTGGGGTCACGAAAAAGATTTGTATGTTTTATTTCATATTTAATACCTGGGATCGCGAAAAATCTCGTAATATGTTTTATTTCATATTTAATACCTGGGGTCGCGAAAAATCTCGTAATGGATGTATTTGTATGTTTTATTTCATATTTAATACCTGGGGTCGCAAAAATCTCGTAATGAAAAATGGGGTCGTGAATGAAAAAAGTTTGAGAAACGTTCGTAATGAAAAATGGGGTCATGAATGAAAAAAGTTTGAGAAGCGCTGTTCTAGATCAACAAGACACGGACTTACTAAAGAAATTTCTCATTGATACCATCTATAATGAATTCTTTAGTTTTAATATTTCTAAAAGACAAATGAGAAATTATGAAATAATTCATATTTCATTGTCAAATCACTGAAATATATAAGAAATTTCATTATTACATCAGCCAAGATATTTAACAAACAGAACTAATTGAATTTTAACTAATTGTTTTGTTATGTTCTATTAATTAATTAAGGGGATTACATACTATTCTATAAGTTACCGTGGGTAAATAAAAGTTCTCTTCTATAAAATTTATAATTTTGAGTTATCTTTTAATTTAATAACTATGTATGAGATGGAAATAATCGATATTATTGTGTGGGTAAATAAAAGTTCTCTTCTATAAAATTTATAATTTTGAGTTATCTTTTAATTTATTAACTATGTATGAGATGGAAATAATCGATATTATTGTATAGTATATAAGATCTTAATAACTTTATCTAACAGAAGTCTTTCTTGGTGTTGGGATTTTTTTTTCCGTCAGTGTATATAAGATCTTAATACTTATACTATACTATAATATCTTATATAATGATTCAAAAATAAGGATAATTTAAGACATATCTCTCTGCTTTATATAAGCATAACATCTGTTATTTAATATAAGAGAACTTCAAGATCCGGACAATAATAAATGCCATTCTTTTATGCTGTTCATCCGTAATTTAATGTTTATTGGTTTATCGTTTCTATTCGGCATAACATCTGTTATTTAATATAAGAGAACTTCAAGATCCGGACAATAATAAATGCCATTTTTTTATGATGTTCATCCGTAATTTAATGTTTATTGGTTTATCGTTTCTATTCCTTTCTATAATATGAATAAAATATATTGTGATTTATTCTTTATAAAATGATCAGAATGTTTAATCAACAAATAAAATATTAAATAAATTATATAATAAAAAACTGTAAATATTGTTGTTATTAATCAAATTGCTTTCTAATATCTTACTTGCATTTTGCTTGCACTCTCTTTCATCATTTAGATTGATATGCGAGTATCACGCCATAAATATCATTACTTTGAATTTTTATTAAACTTATGTTATTTTTACTTCACTCTGGATCATTTTATTATCATAATCATTATTATCGTTGGCATACGTTATGCATTAATTAATTCTTGTGCATTAATGACTATAATCTCCTTGATTAATGATATAATTTAGTAAATTGAGTGAGGTATGGAAGAAATATAATTATAGGAATTAATATTACTGTTACTCCATTCAAAATGTCATGCTATAGTTTAATGTTTATCTTAAGCATCATAAATATGATCCAAAACTTTTTTATATTATTTGCATGTTAATTTCCAAATAATATCATATTTTATCGAACTTTCGAATAAAATACAACAAATCAGAATTAACATAATAATAAGTTGAAAAATATTCTAACAAAAAATTGAAAAGAAATATGTGAAATTTTCTCAAAAAGCTTTTTGTCTTTGAAAAATTTATTACACATCATACTATTTAGTTTCAAATTCTTAATAATCATAAATTTTAAGATGCAAAAAATTATCAAATGAAAATAGTCTAGAGCTCAAAATGGAATGAATAAACTTATCTATAATGCAATAAGTATAGAACAGTATTTATATTTTCGTAAGTTTTTTGAAAATAAATATATTTTGTGCACTTCATTACGAATTTAATAATTCTTTGAGTAATTAATTCGTGTTTAATCTTTATCGTCTCAAAAAATGTTTTATTATAATATTTATAAAATAGAAAATAATGTTGATTTTTATGGCGAACCCATAGTTTACAATATGAAAATAATTTAAGTCATCTTAGTTGTCCTTTCTTATTTAATATAAGAACTCCTGCATGTGAATTCCCCGTTTCTTTAAAAATTGCATAACTGTGAAAATTATTAATAAAGTCATATTAATTTTTTTCTAGACTTTCATAAAATATCGAAATATTTAAAAAAATTGTAGATATAAATTATTTTATTCTTTAAACAAATCAATTAATTTCATATTCCAATTTACACAAACAGCGTTTCTAACTTTGACTGAAAAAATTTTATTTGATAAATACAAAATTTAAATAAAAACACTTTTATGTAGTGTACAAATAATTTATATAGTTGAAAACACATGACATTTTAAAAACAATTAATCTTAACAAGTTTAATGATTCTTTTCACATTTTGAAATCTTTCAGCATTTGCAATCTTTAGCGGTACAATCGGTTCCTCCACATTTAGATGCCTTACAACATTGGCAATCTTCGCATGTGCAATCGGCTCCTCCACATTTCGATGCTTTGCAACATTTGCAATCATCGCAGGTGCAATTGGTTCCTCCACATTTTGATGCCTTACAACATTTGCAATATTTGCATTTACAATCGGCTCCTCCACACTTAGACACCTTACAGCATTTGCAGTCATCACAGGTGCAATCGGTTCCTCCACATTTAGATGCCTTACAACATTTGCAATCTTTGCATTTACAATCGGTTCCTCCACACTTAGACACCTTACAGCATTTGCAGTCATCACAGGTGCAATCGGCTCCTCCACACTTAGACGCCTTACAACATTTGCAGTCATCACAGGTGCAATCGGCTCCTCCACATTTTGATGCCTTACAACATTTGCAATCTTTACAGGTGCAATCGACACCTCCACATTTCGATGCTTTGCAACATTTGCAGTCATCGCAGGTGCAATCGGCTCCTCCACATTTTGATGCCTTACAACATTTGCAATCTTTGCAGGTGCAAGCGGCTCCTCCACATTTAGATGCTTTGCAACATTTGCAATCATCGCAAGTGCAGTCTGAGCTTCTACATTTAGATGCCTTACAACATTTGCAATCTTGGCAAATGCAATCGGCTCCTCCACATTTTGAAGACTTGCAACATTTGCAATCAACGCAGTTACAAAATTTACATAGAAATTCTGAAAAAAGAAAATAAAAATTATGAATTTATAAAATCTTTTCAATAACAAAATAAATAGAATTTTAATAAATAATAGTCGAATAAATATAAATTGATAAACAGTAGTTAAAATTACAATTACAACTATAATTAATTATGTTAATAACATACAATACTATATAATATCCTGAACAATAATAATAATTACTGAATAATGCTGAATAATATACAATATTGTACTTTCAGAATGAAGTTGTTTTGCTAGAAAATACAATAATTGCTATTTTATGAAATTATAAAGCATCATAATTATAAAAAAACATTACTAATATATATATACTGGCTATACATTATTTGTACTTGAAAGTGTTATTGAACAAATTTAAAGTGATCATTTTTCTAAATACAAAATTTACCATATACGGTAATTATGTTATACGTACAGTACATTAAAATGTTATAAACAATCTTCTTGAATAAATAATAATGTTTAGAATAAATAATAACATTTAGAATAACAATACTGTACATTACAGTACAGTATTGTTATTCTAAATGTATCTGTATACACAATGTTCACTTTTCATAATTAAAAAAAGAAAAGGTAGCCAAAAGTATATTTTAAAATATGTCCAAAATTTAATAAATTTTAGAAAATATATTCCATATAAATAATTTTAATTTCAAATGATAAATATTACAGTACGTTAAAATAAATAGGCAAATATATTGTGATGACTGAAATGTAAACTGTTCGACCGTACGATAAATTTCATACTTATTACTCTATTTCCTGATAAGCTTTTGTTGTTAAGTGGAAGCACAAAAACATTCGATATAAGTTGCAATATAATAGCGAAGAATAATTTCCTACTTGTACAGAATTTTTTTTATGGATTTTAAACTTATTTTTATTAAATTTTGCACATCAGTATATAGTATAAATTCAGAAATATTGGTTTAGATTTCTAAGTTATTCAAGATCAATTTTTCCATTTAAGAAAGATTAATATAAAAAGTTATAATTAAAAAAAATAATAATTTTTGTTAAATTTTGTAATTTTGGCTACTTAAAATCTGAAAAAAAAATTTTTTTTATGTTTTTTCAGTTTATAATAATATAATTAATTTAATAAAAGTTATAATAGTACGAATGATAATGAAATATCATCAAAAATTGTGAAATTTTGATATAAAAATCGCATAGAAATTAATATGTAAAAAATATTTCATTAATTATGTTTTAAAATAAAATTAAGAATAAAACAGAACCTCTGAATAATTTGTTACTATAATTAGTAACGAAAAATAAATAAATAATCGGCGCACAGTTAAGATAATTATGATATATAAATGAAAATTTCAAAATAAACTTACCGCTTTCCATTTTTGGTAGTAATACGCCTTCCGGGTTAGGAGAGAAATGTTATTGGATAGAGAATGTCGATTCTTTTATTACTCGCTTTTGTCGTCATTTTCGGGCCGTGTGCAACTGTTCAGAAGACCGTGTTGAAAATTGCGCACATTACTTCAACGGTCGGGCACGATTCCAATAAATATTATTGGTCGAATATTTCTATTGTTCTTCCTATTGGCCTAATATTGGCCAATAAATTAGCAGTTTTATTAGTAATTGACAAGCTCATTGGAAGACTGTATTAAGAACCGAGTGCAAATGAATAGAACATTCTGGAAGAGGATGACGTATCAAACGTGGAATGTTATCATAATTCAATAATAAAAGTGGAATTTGATTGCAGTTATACAGTTACACATAGGCTATTAAAATAAAATGAGTATAATTGATAAAAATATTTAAAATAATTTTTAATTGTATTTTTACATTGAGTCAATAAATAAAAAAAAAGAGAGACAAAAGATCAGAAATATTTTTACGATGTTAAAATAGCGTACAGCATAGAACAGGATAAATAATATAAAATTTATTATTGATTCAACTGAACTAATAATACTAATAAAATACTATACAATAAAAATATATGCAATGAAATATATAAGAAAATAAATTTAAATTTTATTTCAAAATCTTATAAGAATTTTGAGATAATAATTTTAGAAATTACATTTGTAATTGTTGTTATTATTATTTAATTATTAAAAATATAGGTTTATTCAAATGACGGAACTAAATGGGTCCAACTTAGACAGGTTTCATACTATGAAAATACCTACTATGAAACTGTACTATGAAAATACCGTTCGTATAAATCTTTTAAATGAAATCATTGCGTAAGTTTTATTGAATTAGTGTAATTATCGAAGATTATGAAGAATTTACATGATTTTTATTATTTTATTGTATAATTCTTATAAATACTTTCAGCATATAATTATGTATACTAATAGAAAGAATCCAGTAGGTCTTAATTATTTTCTGTTCCAAAATGAAATAAGACTAGGTAAATTAGTTTTATCCGTCACCGCGATAAAAATTATTCGATTTGAGTAAAATTCACACAGGTTATTGTGACCTAACAGAAAATCTATTAAAAATAATTATTATTGAAGTAACAAGATAACAGATTTTCGCAGTGGTTGAAGCAATATCTTGCGCAAATATCTGATTTGAATAAAGCTGATATAAATTATTGAGAGACACATCAGAATTAAAATCAAATTTTAGTAAAAACTTGTAAAAAGAAAAGATCGCAGTCGCGCAGAATACATTAAATGAAAAGAAGAAAGTGTCATAATCGATTCATCTCTCTAATTTACAAAAAAATGACTATCTTATACAATATTCCACTTTTATCATCCACCAAGTTCTCTTGAGAATCAAACAGAGAACTTGGAAGATGATAAAAGTGAGAATTGAAATTTTAAAAGATTTACGGAAGGTACTTGTCTATCAGTATTAGTTTTGAGTCAGCTAAATAGTCTGGTTACAAGGTGATGACTGTTCGAAACAAGTAGGATGACAATCTGAAATTATTAAAATTCCGACATCTTTAAAACTATTTGTAATACGTAAATGGCATTATACTGACTTGAAAGCATTTTGTGTATATTTTTATGACAATTGTCTTATATAATTACGTTTTTTTCGTTTTGTATGTTGTCAATCTGTCCTCAAAATACTTCAAGTATAGAACATCGTAGAGGATATATTTTTGGTAAAAAATGATGAATTAGTTTTTTACAGAATTATTAGTTGGAGAATTGAAGGATTGGAGATTCTAGCTTCGTTATAGTGATTACCAGCCCATGGTCGCCATTATATAAAAATTCCAATCAGTAGAAATTCTACATTTGAAAGATTTCTTGTCAATCATTAAACTGATAAATACGACTAAGAAATTGTTAAGAGAGTTCCTATCTTAATGTTCAACATTTTATTAGATGTTAAATGAAATTTTATATTGTGCTGTACTGTACATGTTGGCTGTTGGAAAAAATGAGATTAGTAAAAGAAAAAGTTACTACAGATTAATTGTAAAATAAAAATATGATAAGCAGGGCCGCCGAGAGAAATTTTCGGGCCCGTGACAAGTCTGTGGTATGGGCCCCCCACTTAAAAAGTGCATCACTTTGGTTTAATAAAACAAAGCCATATAAAACATTAAGCATTTATTTAAAAATAGTGAACAATAAATTCAAAATTATTGATAGATACATTACACACCATGTTATATATAAAATAGTTTATTTTGGCACGACTGTTTTGAGTGTTCTGAGGATGCCTGCGAACTATCGGACACGTTATGTGACACATCAGGACCCGAATGTCGGGCCCTGTTCGATGCTGGGCTCGTGACAAAAGTCTCGGATGTCACCTCCTCTCGGTGGCCCTGATGATAAGCGTAAGTTATATACAATAGATATACCAAATCATCATTGATCAATTATGTATAAGTTAAGAAAAAAAAGTTGTTTTAAGAGTAAAGTTTAATTATATTTGAAACATAAGAATTTTCATCACAGAATTCGATGGAGAAACATTCAAAAAAGTTGAGTGATAGGAGCCTTTATACAATATTGGAGCATTGCATATAAAAAAAAATGCTATACAAATACTCTTATCAGTCAATCTTTTCGATTGACTATACATCGAGCTTTGTAATGAAAGTTCTTTGTCTTATATTTTTTCATGCTTGATTACAAGTTTTACATAAGCATTTTCTCTGATTTTTTTCATGCTTGATCAATATTCTTTCTCTAAAAAGATAATTCTTTAATTGAACATATCTCTAAGCAATCATTTTTAATGGTTTTATAGAAGCATATTTTATACAAGTTTTACATGAATTATGTATCATTATTTTTGATTTATCGTGCTGAATCGAATAACTTACTGTATTTGACACGACAATACATTTTGAGATGAAGATTAATGAATAAAAAACCTTTTTGAATGGATAATTTTTATGGTAAATCATTAGATTCAACGTTTCTTCTTTCCTATTGATACAAATTTTTCTAATATATTGTACTATCTTACAGATATTTTATGAAGATATAGATATATTTTTTTTAAATTTTGAGAATATTTCTATCTAGCAAAATATTATTATTATTATAAATCGGTTTAAATAATAAAGTCCTGTATTTCCATTTATATCAAAATCACAAATTACTTGATCAGTCGTCGTCGTTTGATTTTTTTTTTTATATTCTTCGATACACATATGCGATATTACCATAGTTTTCCAATTATTCGGGTTGGATTATCTGGAGTTAAACATGCTTCTCCGAAGTCATATTTTTCATAATTTCATGAAAATTTACTAATTTATTTTTGAAAACATATTAATGGCAGATTGCAGACAGTATGATCATACTTTCTCCTGGAAAATAAGTTAAAACCCGCGTATTTGTCTTGATTTTTAAGATAAATTAAAAACATATTTAAAATAATAATATGTAATATTCATCCCAAATAAAATGAATATATTATCAGCGGTTTTATAATATAAAATATTTTTATTTTTTATTTAAAATTCTTTTGTGCTGAATAACTATCATCAATATTTTTCTAAGATAAAAATCGCATAATAAAAAACAAACAATTTATTAGCACATAAACACACAGCAATAAATCTGTAGAATATGAGCTTATTTATATAATGGCAGATTGCAGACAGTATGATCATACTTTCTCCTGGAAAATAAGTTAAAACCCGCGTATTTGTCTTGATTTTTAAGATAAATTAAAAACATATTTAAAATAATAATATGTAATATTCATCCCAAATAAAATGAATATATTATCAGCGGTTTTATAATATAAAATATTTTTATTTTTTATTTAAAATTCTTTTGTGCTGAATAACTATCATCATAGTAGACAGATTGCAGACAGTATGATCATACTTTCTCCTGGAAAATAAGTTAAAACCCGCATATTTGTCTTGATTTTTAAGATAATTTGAAGACATATTTAAAATAATAATATGTAATATGCATCACAAATAGAATGAATATATTATCAGCGGTTTTTATAATAAAAAAATATTTTTATTTAAAATTCTTTTGTGCTGAATAACTATCATCGATATTTTTCTAAGATAAAAATCGCATAATAAAAAACAAACAATTTATTAGCATATAAACAAACACCAATAAATCTGTAGAATATGAGCTTATTTATAGATGTTATTTATGATCTTTTCAAACTATCATTATTGACCATTGATAAATTTATGTCATCATTTATTCTGTAATAAAAATTCCTGAAATCGCATATTCATAGCTAAATAGATTATTTTCTATTTCCTATAAATAAAAATAATGAATCATATAAAACGTTAATTCAATTTACTTTTCTAATAAATATGCTAATTATTTTTATCAAGTATATTTATATTTTAAAGCTTTGAATACTTTGCTGCTTTAAAAAATACTAAAATGTTCTTTGGACATATAGTTGTCACCTTGTCACCACAAGGTGACAAGGTGACAACTATAGTAGCCTTGTCACCACAAGGTGACAAGGCTACTATACCTTGTCACCTTGTGGCAACTATAAATATTCAAAGGATATCGAAATCCAACCTAAACTCTGGTGTAAAGATTATGGCGTGTCCGATATTGTGCGTATGGATTTGAATGTATATGTTTAGATAGAAGGGTTAAATTATTTATGAAATAAAAATGGTTATATTTATTAAAAGTACATGCAACTTTGTCGAGTAAAATGTACCGATAAACTAAGTCGATCCCTTGAATAATTTATTGTAGATATCTTCAGTGTCTTGTATGCATGAGTTGCCACTAAACCAGGCTAGCCTTAAGAATTCCGCCGCACATCCGCTATGAATGCTGGCATGCAGTTCCAACATTTTATAGTTATACTAAGAATTTTAAATATATTTTGCAACAATTGACTTATTTAATTATTTTCTTCGTCTGAAAGGTAACCCAAAAAATATTTTAATAACAATACACTACAGAGTACTGTATGATATACAAATTTTAGATAATAGTTCCATTTTAATAGAGATTATAAGATGACGATTTTTAAAATCATTACACATATCTAATATCATTTTTTGAACATGAAAGATATTATATTCGGTTGGAAAGATGTTTTTATATTGTTTTCCTTGATAATGAATTAAAAATAGCATTAACTATTTTTAATTATCAAGGAAAACTATCTTAAAATTTTTTTCTCTGTTAAAATGTCAGAGTGTAAATATAAAAATTTAAGAAAATTAATAAATATGAAAATTTATGATTTCTGAAATTTCCATCTACGTTTTTAGAATATTTGTGATCATACAATGTGATTATTATTATGTTATCATTCTTACGTGCATAAACCCATTCAGGATTTCTTTTACGAAAAGTGAACGTGATATTGTTTTCTTAAATGTAACCTACTTAAGGAAATAATGTTAGTTTTCTTAAATAGGTTATAAAAAGTAGCCAATGAAAAATTATTTAACATGTTGAAACAACACAATGACAAATATATTTGAATATTGTATCGCTGTATTTAATATTGCTTGTATTTCTTCACGAATACTGTTCAGTTGTCAGCATTCTAGAATTACAGGTAAATTTTACCCTCTATATGTTTAACTCTCTTGATTTTTCTTATTCAGTAAATAATTCTTAAATATGAAATTTGGTATATTTAATCGTTTTTATATTAAAATTCGTGAATTAATTTATTATTTAACTTGCTCAAAACTTGCTAAATAAATTAAGAAAAAATATTGCAAGCCCAGAAAGTTTAATTTTCGTCTCCTTATGAAAGATGGGAATATACAGGTTTTGAAGTATACTGTTTGGCCTTATAACACTATTTAAAATGATCACATGAAACACAGCAGGAAATTTATAGTAATATTGCAAGCCCAGAAAGTTTAATTTTCGTCTCCTTATGAAAGATGGGAATATACAGATTTTGAGTATACTGTTTGGCCTTATAACACTATTTAAAATGATCACACGAAACACAGCAGGAAATTTATAGTTCTTGGAAATTTACCAACAACAATGATAGGAAATTTCTTGGAAATTTACCATCAATATAGTCATTAGTCAACAATACATAATCTTTTTCCACTGAATAGATAATTTACAAATCAACAAACTAGAGAAAGATAAATCCACTTAAGGATAAACCCAGTCTGTAGATGTTTATCATATATCCTGCTCAAAGAGTGTTTTATGAACTAATCTTTGTTTCACCAGAGATTGTTGATATTCTAGTTTCAAAATTTCAATGGTTTATTATTAAGAAGGAAAAAATTCTATTTGATCAGTCGATTTGAGAAACTTAAAGTTATCTATAGCTTATCTAATATTTAATTGAGTTATCACTCACTAGATTAGTTTCCAATCCTCTTTCAGAGCATAATATACAGGATGGAAGAAAAATCTGTACCTCTCAAAATAAGTTGATAACTAATACAGATTTCAAAAATCTATTAATGCAAGCAAATAGAATGTCGTGGGTTGGCTATCTGATGGTTTCAATTGAGCTGATTTTCCAAAGGAAGGTCTGGTTCAATATTCAATTTTTAACATTTTTTAAAAACTTCATCAAAATCGGATGAAGGATTCACCCAAAAATGAAACAAACATTTTTACATGCAAATCATTTCACGTGTCTTTCCAGATTTGGTTCTGAAAATTTCTGCAGGTTCCACAATAGCATCATTTTCCTTTTCAGTTGACATAAAACGCCTCATTCACATAGATGAAATTGAATGTACAAGTACAGTACAATGTTGAGTACACACTTAATGTGAATGATTGTCATGCTCATATGTTATGGTGCTCCTAATGTGAATGTTGCTGCTGCAGCTCGACTTTATCAAAGAATGCTCTTTCTGCACGAACTCGTAGATCTATCATACATAAATTCCGTGAAACACCCAAGATCAGGTCGCTCGTAAACAGCAGCTGATGAGGCCACAACAACTTTCATTCTTGCATAATAACAGTAGAGGATCTTGAAGACTGCACCATTGCTGCTTGTACAGAGATTTCTACGGACATTCTGCAGGCTCCATCTGTCTTGGGTGCGGGTGGAAGATATTTTGAGCGCATATTTGATTAGTTTTCCATTGTTGATTAAGCTCTGTGTTTCAATTTGTTGATTTAGGGTATTATGTTTTGGTATTTGTTTATTATTTTCATGTCAGAAATAAGTATTAATGCTTTGCATGTGAAAATGTTTCATTTTTCGTAGAATTCCGATTTTAATAAGTTTATCGGATTTTGATGAATTTTTTAAAATATTCAGAATTGAATGCTGAACAAGTTTGTAATTGAAAAATTTTCCCTATCTGTTATAGTTTATCTTTATATTTCACATAGGCACAATGGTTCAGTATTCGTTAATTCAGTATTGGCGAAGAATTTTCCGAAGGTATGTACCGCGAATAACGAGAATCGACAGCATCCAGTTATTGGAGACAATGTAAACTTCTAACATTCTTCTTTATAGGTGAAAATACCCTTTTGATCGAAAATCTAACAGTTTCAGAAAAGAAATATATCATAAATCTATTAGGGGAAATTGGTCCAAAATAATCAGTCAGAATCAGTCAGAAACGATCCCCCATTATATTTCTTTAAATTTTACTGTCACATGTTGATAAACCAGCAAAGCTTGTATTACTACAAATAAGATGGCGATTATGTCCTACTTAGGAAGCGGCATAAGGTATTAGAATTTTAGTTTTAATTATTAATATTTAAATTTAAAAAGAATATTATTTATATTATTTAAATTTAAATTTGATTTGTGTTAATGAATTTTTACCTCTCTTCTAAATTTATTAATTCTGAAAATTTCTATAATATTTTATTTTTTTTTCAAATTAGTTATAAATAGTAAAATTTTAAAATCATGAATTCTTAATTTAAATTTATTATATTAAATTTGATTATCACAATACTAAATTATTCTAGAAGAATTATCATAAATCATTGAAAGAAAAAATAATTCATTGGGAAAAATAAGATCAAAAATTTTTTTAATTATGCATAATAACATTTTTAAAATATAAATAAAATATTTAAAACTAAAGCTTGAAAAATCGTGAAGACTATTAACAAATTTTTAAACTAAAATTAGATAGACTAAGCTTATAATAAAAATCTTTTAAAATTTATTTTATGCAATTTAATGTTTTCTAATAGCAGCAAAGCTTAGTATTTTAAAATATAAGAATAAAATAAGTGTATCAATGCCAAAATTTTATGAAACGAAATTTGAAACTTTGCTTGAATAGATAAATGCATGGAGATATGTTTCGCGTTATTATTTTTCATGAAAAATATGAACGATAATTAATTGTTATTTATCATTTTCAAGATAGAGAGCTTTTTTAAATTACAGAAGGAAGCAAGAGCTTTATTATGAAGGCGATTATAGCCTACAGCTATAAATATTAAGTGATTCACATTTTAGGTGCAATTTCACCCTTTTGATAGCGTGTAACTGATTCACATTTTAGGTGCAATTTCACCCTTTTGATCGAAAATCTAACAGTTTCAGAAAAGAAATATATCATAAATCTATTAGGGGAAATTGGTCCAAAATAATCAGTCAGAATCAGTCAGAAACGATCCCCCATTATATTTCTTTAAATTTTACTGTCACATGTTGATAAACCAGCAAAGCTTGTATTACTACAAATAAGATGGCGATTATGTCCTACTTAGGAAGCGGCATAAGGTATTAGAATTTTAGTTAACTGATGTTTCTTTTACTTCCATAAACATGGAATAACATCTTAGATAGATATAATAAAATTTGTTTTTGCTGAGTTTTTACCTACTGTTTTATTTACAATTAATAAATAATTGCATTATTTATTAATTGTAAGTATCTGCGGCAAAATGATCTCTATGGGATCATTTTGGACAGGGGTGTACAAAATGATCCCATAGGTCTCGAATTTTTATTTTTTCTCTTATTTCGGTTGAATAATCCTCGAAGTGTTTAAGATATTTTAAATATAGTCGGAAGACTAGTCTTCTAAAAAATATATATAAAAATTAATCCAATAACAACTTATTTTGAATTTTTTTCGGGTTTTTACTTAAGGGGATCATTTTGGACCAGTTTCTTCTATAAAGATTTGCACTTTTTGGCTTTTATGCTTTCTGATAACTAAAAATAATGGCTTTTAATTAATATGGATACTATATTATAAATTTTATTTGATAACTGTCATGTGGCAAATAGAATATTGTTAAAAATTTCAGTATTTAATTGATCAGCTGTAAGAACATTTATTCAACTTTGAAAAATAAAAAATTGGTACCATGATGATTTTCTTTGAAGGAGCGAGATGAAAGTCGAAGTAAATTACAATGAAATATTAAAGATGTTATTTAAATTGAATCTTGAATATTTTTCAACTGAAGAAGAGCTCTTATGTATCTTATTCAAAAAATGAAAATTATTTTTTATATTTTCAATAAATTATATATCACAATCAATAAATTACACATGTGTAAATCACGTATATCAATTTTTAAACTAGTTTTTCCACTTGAAGTAGTAGTTATAGTTTCCCATAAATAATAATTAAAATTTTATGAAATGTAAATTATCCTCCCAAAATGTGTATAATTATTATTTTAATATAAATAATGTTTAGATAAATAATAAGATCTCAGAAAAAATGCAGTAACAATTTTTAATCACTCTCATTCTTTCTCCCCTTTAGTCGCCTCTTACGACACGCGGGTCAAACGGCGGGTGTATTCTTTTCCCCCACCCACAGGGGGCAACTGGTGTTGAGACTAACAGTCTTATATATTGGCTTTGTATCTTTCCTGTGTATGTTACAAACATACAAATCTTATAGTTTTTAGTTATTTTCTGCATTAAATACTCATTACTTACACTAGAACTTGGTTCTGCGATATATAGAGTGAATCGGGGGAAGAAGCTTATTTTTTTCTAACTCTTTAGTATTTAAACAGATGGCGATAAAAGGTAGTTTATTATAACCTGAACAGGTGGCGATAAAAGGTGGTTTATTATAACCTCCTATAAGCCCTCTAGATGATGGCTATTATCAGGTTATCAAATACTCGCATTAGAAATCGAAGTTTCCAGCGAGTGTTGAAATTTTTATCAAAAATTATAGGCCCTACAGTCACTTTTTGAAGTGTTATTATTAATCGTAATAATATCATCATGCTAAAAATTAATATATGTAATGTGTAGTGAATACTTTAAAGAATATTTTTCTTTTGTTGTAGTAAAAATTTAGTCATTTTAAGTCACGTGATTAAAAGTTGCATCTTACCCTGATCGTCGGGAAAGATGCAATATTTGCTTCGGGATCACATGCCAAATTTAAATATTTATATTTATGATTTATTTTCATAAATTAAATGATAAGATCATACATTAGGCTGTAAACAATATCTACAGCTTCTACAGTGCTACATTCTTAACTTGTCGTCGACTATAGTATATTTAATAGTATTATTTCCATTTAATAATGTAAATTTTTACTTTTTAATAAATTATATTAAATATTTTTCAGGTGTCATAACATTTTTGAGAGGCATTAATATGGATAATATTTCCGATGATGGATATTCCTACGAATTTTCCAAGATATACAAAAATCCAAAGTACGCATTAAATTACAGAGATCATTGTCTTAAATTAGGGGAAATCGGTGAAGTGATGTTGTTTTGTCTACATCAGATTTTTCGTGACGGTAAGTTTTAATTAAATCACATTCAATTTGTTTAATTTAAGATGCTGTATTCACCACTATAAGTATGGTTAAAAATTAGTTTATCGTGATTAATATGTAATTAAATAAAGTAATTATATTCTTTACCTCTACAGGTAATTTGTTTTGGACATATATGAATTATTCCATTTTTTCACACTGTTTCATTACAACTATCAATGACCATTCCGCAATTTAAATTAACATTTCTTTAAAATCCAATAATTTATTTATATTTTAAAATTTTCACATTTAATTCTTTAAAAGTACATGAATTGCACGGCTATCATAGAATTCATTACTTTTAAAGAATTAAATATGAAAATTTTAAAATATAAATAAATTATTGGATTTTAATAGAAGTGTTAATTTAAATTGTGGAATGGTCATTGATAGTTGTAATGAAACAGTATGAAAAAATGGTATAATTCATATATGTCCAAAACAAATTATCGGTAAAGCAAAACACTGTCTATGAAAAATAATTTGTTAATTATATTCTTTCTGTGCAAAATAAATACCATAAAAAAACAAATTAATTGAATTCCAAAAAATTTCTATTTTATCGACTTCTTATCGTTTTTGAATTTTATGATTATGCCAATTAGAAGTTCCTAGAAGAGAGATTCAAAAATATACTATCAGAATAAATTTCAAAACAGCTTTGATAAGGTAAATAAGGAATTAAAATACGATCACTTCGATTCATTTATATAATTATAAATACAGTGTAACCTTGTTATCTCGTACCTCTCTATCTCGAAACTCTTGATATGTGGAAAAAATTTTTTCTATGCACTTTCGGCATTAAACCAATATAATTTCAATAGTTATCTCGAAGTATTTTATTCAAAACCGTCGCTATCTCGAATTAGTTTATGATTTTTGTGCTAGAGAAATTAAAAATACTTAACGAATTTTCCCTCGCTTTCGGAGTCTAAACAAAAGATTTAAATTTAATGAAAGAACATAAATGCGCTGTCGATAATTTTTTTGGAACAGGAATTTTTTTGTGCATGCTCGGAATACTGAACATGACGTACAGTAGTTTCGTATTCTAATAATTGTTGAAGATCAATATGATCGTGTTTATTTTGTGATATTTTCAAACTTTGGTTTATAAAGTACAGGAGTATTTAGACGCTAATGTTCATGGAAAAAGGAGTGTCTTAAACAGTACTGAAAACTACAGTATGCATTATTGACATAAAAATCTTTATTTAAAATTGAATCTCGAAAACTCTTTATATCGATTTTTTTTTGTTCCTGTGAGATTGGAGATACAGTAAGACCCCGCTTAACGCTACGCCTTTTAACGCTGTTTCAATATAACGAGGTTTTTTCGAATTCTATTTATTTTATTGATTTACATTGGCGCAATTTTTCAAACCGTTATACTCATATAAATCGGAAATCACACTAATTTGATGCTTTGATACTCTTAGGCCGTTTCGCAATGCGTTTGATATCAGTTCAGTGCAATATACCTGTATACGAAAGTCAGCTGGGATCATAGTTCACATTTATGACCGTTCATCAATGTTATTTTACTGTTAAAGTTCAGCCACTATTATGGAAATTATGGATCAGTTTATACAAAATGATTCAAATTTTGATAGATGTTCAAAGGCAAGACGAAGTGTCATGGATGCGATGTCTTGCTATCGAAAATTGCTTACTGAATCGAGAGGAAAAGGCAAATGATTTTTCGTTAGATGATTCTTAACGAAAAAAAACAAAAAGTATCAAATGAGACTTCCTCATCACCAACATAAATTATTTACTCGAATATTTTTGATTTTCGTTAATGATTTACGAATACAAATCGACATTAGCAATTCTCATCACAAACAAATTATTTACTTGAATATTTTTGATTTTCATGAATAATTTATGAATACAAATCGATATTAACAATAAAAATGTCAATAATTAATGTAATACAACAATAATAATACATGTTACAAAATGAGAAAAGGTATGTTTTTCACTATCCCGTTTCATCTATTCCCATTATTTATGTATTAAAATGACCTCGTTTAACGCTGTTTCGTTTAGCGCTTAGTTTGTTTGGAACGTATCCCCCGCGTTAAACGGGTCTTACTGTACGAGGTTCTACTGTATTTACTTTATACTTTATCAATTAAGGATATATTTTATTGCAAAAATTAGGATATTCAATTGTACGTATTTATTCATTCTATGCTGTTGTAACTCGAAGATCAATACAGCAATAAACAGGATTAACCATAATAATCCTGTCAAGTGCTTAATTACAATCAGAAAAATATTGAATATTAAATTAGCTTAGCATGTTTATATTTAACTTCAGTATTATATCGATTTTTTAATATATTGTAATTAATTGTACGTATTTATTCATTCTATGCTGTTGTAACTCGAAGATCAATACAGCAATAAACAAATATATTGTAACATTTTTAAGAATAGATAGATGAGTTGTACTTAGGTAATTTGAATAAGACCTAATTCTTACACGCGGCAACGGACGACAGAATTTTGACATTCATTGTTAGTGTTTCTCAAAGTGTGACAACAACTTTGAGAAGCACTAAAAAAATTTTGGGGTGGCAGAAATTTTAGCAAATGTTTTAATTCATATTCCTAGTTTATATAACTCTATACTTAAGATCGCGAAAAAATTTTCTCGGGTAAATGGGGTCGGCAAGTGAAAAAGTTTGAGAAGCGCTGATTATACATTATGGTATACACTGATGTGCAATTGTAAAGAAAGTAAATAGCATCAAAGATGAACATTGTTGTATTATCATTTTTTTTTTGTTTACTTGTTCACTGTTTTACTAACTGTGTTTTTAGCTGGTAGAAATTTTAGCAAATGTTTTAATTCATATTCCTAGTTTATATAACTCTATACTTAGGATCGCGAAAAAACTTTCTCGGGTAAATGGGGTCGGCAAGTGAAAAAGTTTGAGAAGCGGTGATTATACATCATATACTGATGTGCAATTGTAAAGAAAGTAAATAGCATCAAAGACGAATATCGTTGTATTATCATTTTTTTTGTTTACTTGTTCACTGTTTTACTAACTTAATTTTAAAATTGTAGAAAACGGTAATTTTAGTTTAAAAATTTCTTTCAAAATTACTAAAGATTTGAATTTAACGATGTTTTATAATCATATTTTTCCTTTATGGATGAAAAAAATATAATAGTATATCTTAATTTATCCTAGATATTTTAATTTTCAGTTGCCATTATGTTTAAAAATTGAACATCAATGGGCAGCCAGTTTAGTCATTATTAAACTGGCTGCCCATTGGTAAAGTTTTCGCCATTCTGATTTGCGAAATCTTCACCAATGGGAAAACTTCCGATTTTTGAAGTCTGTATTCTGTCACGTTTTGTATCGTCGTCGACGGCAATTATGACATCATTTTACCTTTCCGTTGAAAATTCCGTCGTCAATGGCCGCATGTGAGAACCAGGCCTATTTCTTTCTATTTCTTTTAAGTATAAGCCACTTTCTTAAGAAAACAAAGTAGACCAATGGCGACCAAATTCTGTTCATTAGTTTAGTAAATTTACAGACGATGCTGCTGTAGTAGAGTATGAATTATTATTTTTATTTTTAAACACGTAGACCAATGGCGACCAAATTCTGTTCATTAGTTTAGTAAATTTACAGACGATGCTGCTATAGTAGAGTATGCATTATTCTTTTTATTTTTAAACATTTTACTAATTTCGAAAATTATAACCTATATAAAGTTTCATGCCGAAAACGATGAAATATTTGGTACTGCGCCAATAAGGAGTAATAACATTAACATGTAACAGAAAAATAATATGGTTCTATATGTTTATTATAAGAATTATTTTATTAACATAAGAATTGTTTATTAATATGGTGTCGTCAGATGTCGGCAGGATAATTGATGATAAATTATAACATTCCATCTAAAAAATCCAGGTAAGAACCATTGTACTCCATCATTCTCCTTGACTGATTCTATCGCCAAGAGTAATAATAATGATAAGATTTTACTAATTTCGAAAATTATAACCTATATAAAGTTTCATGCCGAAAACGATGAAATATTTGGTACTGCGCCAATAAGGAGTAATAACATTAACATGTAACAGAAAAATAATATGGTTCTATATGTTTATTATAAGAATTATTTTATTAACATAAGAATTGTTTATTAATATGGTGTCGTCAGATGTCGGCAGGATAATTGATGATAAATTATAACATTCCATCTAAAAAATCCAGGTAAGAACCATTGTACTCCATCATTCTCCTTGACTGATTCTATCGCAAAGAGTAATGATAAGTTCCGAAATGCCCAATAGAGAGGGCATCAGAACCGCCGAGAGGGGGGTGACATCCAAGACTTTTGTCACGGGCTCGGTATCGAAGAGAGCCCGATCGTAGGACCTCCATGTGTCATATAACGTATCTAATAGTTCTCAGTCTGCCTCCAGAGTGCACTGTCTACCACGCAAAGCAATTGTGCCAAAATAAACTATTTTAACTATTAACTACCAACTTCTCTGTTTCTATAAATATAAGGAATCACAAGCACTTAAAGCAGGAAAAATCACATTATTTTATTATTATGTATATACTACATATTTTTATAAAAATAATTCCCGGTAACGTTTTCGGCAAGGAATCACAAGCACTTAAAGCAGGAAAAATCACATTATTTTATTATTATGTATATACTATAAAAATAATTCCCGGTAACGTTTTCGGTCTTCTATGGCCCTCCTCAGCCAGTTCTCTCAAATGAACTTCTAATGCTATAGAACCTTAAACGTTCTTTTCAGTGAACCGGCTGAGGAGGGCCATAGAAAGCCTCAAACGTTATTGGGTGTTATTATTATTATTAGTACATGTAGTATATATCTAATAATAAAATAATGTATATTTTCCTGCTTTAAATGCTTATAAACTATACAGTGTTATATGTTTTATATATAACACTGATAAGTACAAAATTACTTATCAAACAGTTCAAAAAGTCAATTTTAGAATGGACGGCCACGGTAGAAGCAGTGCTGTGCCTGGTGTATCCAGATTTAGTTTCCGGGTCTTAAACGTCCAAATTTTTCCAGAACGGATCTAGATCAACTTGCTGAACCACATTCTTCACCAGACCCGTATTATCACCAGGGTCACCATGGTGGGCAATGGAATAACCTATCGCTTAGTACCAACTTGGTGGAAAGCTGTGTTACGCCACACACAAAAAAGTATAGAGTAGTTAAGTTACTGAATCGCATGAAAGTTTTCTATTAAACCAGAGTGATACAGTTTTTTAAGTGGGCCTGGACCACAGTCTTGTCACGGGCTCGAAAATTTCCTTCAGCGGCCTTGGAAAGCATATATCAGGGCTGACTAATCTTTTTATAACCGTGAGCGACTTTTTCACTGGAGCGATGCAGCGATCTGCCGATATCCAGGAACAAAAGTACATAAATAGCAATGTCAACTATATAATTCAAAATTTATTAAATAAAATAAATCAGTTCTTCATAACATGAAAATATGTAGATAACTACGAATACGTGGGTACATAATCAAAAATTTTAATGCGATATTTGGCATTTTGCGGATTTTGCAATTGATTCAAAATTTGTATTAAGGTGGAATGGGGTAAGTGCACCGCGGTTTTTACAAAGTTGACTTTAAACGAAGGTATTTTAACCTATCGTATATATATTTGGCAGTGTCGTTAAAAATCGCATTCCACAGCTAATATCATTTAAATCATTTTTGAAAATTTTATATTTGCGACAAAATCTTACAAACTGTCAGCAATCCCGCACTTGACCCGAAACGAGGTAAGAGCTTCGGGGTAAGATGACTAATTGTAACTTTTTTTAAAAAATTATAAAAAATTATCCGATTGTTATATCGAAGTTTTTGATGGAGTTACATATGCAAAGCAGTTTTAGGGTCAAAAAGAAAAAGTATGGCGACTTCCCCTGATCCACTATAATATACAGAACTTACATTTATGCTCAGACTACTACTATAATTTTTTTCGAGATATTTTTCTTTGCATTGTATGTAATTCATATACATTGTATACATTAATGTTAAATATATAAGAATATTAGTCGCAATACAGTGGCGGAACTTAAAAATTTTGGCCCCCCGCAAAATATTATTCAGGCCTCTACCACAAAAAATAAAATAAACAATTATCTAGATATTTTTATTATAAATAACAAAAAAGAACAAAATTGCATCATTTAAAACACAATTGAAAATTAGAAAATATAAGGCGGAGTAGAGTAAATGCAGAGCGGTTTTTATAAAGTTGGACTTTAAACGAAGGTATCTCAACCGATCGTATAAATATTTGGCAGGATTGTTAACAATGGCATTTCACAGCTATTACCGTATAATTCATCCATGAAAATTTTATATTTGCGACAAAATCTTACAAAATGTCAGCTACTCCGCACTTAATCCGAAACGAGGTAAGAGCGTACGTACAAGTTAAAAAAACCTTTGAAGTTTATTTACGCATCCTAATTGGCACGAGCATACTTAGGAATAAATCTACTATAAAATGCTTTTTACGGCATTAAGATAGGTTGTTTCGTTTTAGAGTTATCCTTTGTTAAAGAAACATTAAGATAGGTTATTTCGTTTTAGAGTTATTCTTTGTTAAAGAAACAAGGACTGAACTCTTGAAATGTGATAGGACAATTCCGTCCCACCGATTTCTATCGGCTTTAACCTAAGGTTGGGGGCCATCGAAAAGTGACTCGTGTAAAATGTAAAAGAGTTTAGGTCATTATGCCTTCGTTATTAAAAAATCGAGGTCAAATGTCATAAATCCGGACCGCACCGCTTATATGTCTAAAAAACTGCAGCTATTTCATTAAATCGAGGTCAAATGTCATAAAGCCGGACCGCACCGCTTATATGTCTAAAAAACTGCAGCTATTTCAATCAAAGTGGAGGTGTAGTGGCTAAGGTGCTTCCCTGCGAAGCTGAATGTTGTAAGTTTAAGTCTCGCTTGCATACCTTGTTTTTTTCAAATGAATAAATTAAAATATTATTAGCAATAAAACTTCAGGTGAAAGTAAGTTTTTTTTTTTGTCAGTTACAATTTGGCAAAATCACTTTTCAATTATTGTTTCATGTCTTTATCGCTTTCTCCCTAGCGGCGGCGCAGTGGTTAAACACTACGCCGCCGCTTTTGTAAAAGGTGTTTATTTTTTTTTATAAGCGGAGCGGTCCGGTATCATGACATTTGACCTCAATTTTTTTAAAAACGAAGGCATAGTGACCTAATACACGAGTACTTTTACACGAGTCACTTTTCGATGGCCCCCAACCTGTATGTTAAATCCGATCGAAATCGGCTTTAATATACAGGCAGGGAGGACGAAGGTTGTGTCCTCCCCTTGTGAAATGTAAGGGGTGGTATAGTGAAACATGACAATAATGTTTTTTATCGAATAAAAAATGGTTTATACGAAAATTTTAATGGCTAGCTTTGCATTTATCAATCGTCATCTCGGACAACGTTCTCATTCCGTTCATTTCTTTCAATAATCGCCCCTTGCTGGTTTTTCTGACATTGGCTGCGAGCAATGCTATATGCTAGAAAAAGAATTTGATAAACAAATTAAATTGTAGAACACAAAAAAATAAAATTGAACGCGTTATGAGGCCAGAACAGCCTAATATGCGATTACCCCATGGTGCCGTTTTGATTTTATCTGAAGTTTTATTGCTAGTAATATTTTAATTTATTCGCTTGAAAAAAAAAAAAACAAAAACCAGTACGTAACAGTGACTCGAACTCACAATAGTCGGTTCCACAGGGAAGCGACTTAACCACTACGCCGCCGTTATGATTGAAATACATCTAATTTTTTAGGTATATAAGTGGCGCGGTCCGCTTCATGACATTTAATTTTTTTAAAAAACGAAGGCATACTGACCTAAACCCTTTTACACGAATCACTTTTCGATGGCCCCCAACCTATATGTTAAAGCTGATCGAAATCGGCTTTAACACACAGGCAGGAGGATGGAGGTTGTGTCCTGTGAAATGTGAGGGATTTTGAAATTTCAAAAAATATTGTTTACGTAATATAAATCTTAATCAATATTCTTCGTACTTACAAAAAATATCACCTAATATGAACTTAAGAATTATTGCACTTTTAAAATGCTGTCAAAGTTTTGTTTGCTGTTCGTACGAGACATGTTTGTAACAGTCGATGTAAATACTGGATTCGCATCATTCATCGTGAAATATCTACGTAATAGATCGATATTAACTTGTAGTAGAATACTACAATATCAAATAGCATATAGATGGATATTAACTTGTAGTAGAAATACTACAATATCAAATAGCAAAATTTCGATTATCTTATAATAAAAAAAGCCGGATAATGCATTTCCCCCAAGTACGCCCTTACTTCGTACTTATTAAAAAATATTTCCTAATATGAAGTTATCGTAAGAAATATTGCACTTTTAATATGCTGTCAACATTTTCTTTGCTGTTCGGACCGCTACGCGGTTTGTAAAAGTCGACGTAAATACTGGATTCTCATCATTCATCGTGAGTTATCTACGTCGATAGGTCGATATTAACTTGTTTTTGCTATTTGTTATTATTACTACAATATCAAATAGCAAAATTTCGATTATCTTATTATAAAAAAATCCCGATAATGCACTTCCCCCAAGTACGCCCTTACTCTACTCCACCTTATATGAAGAAAGAGTTAATCTTAAAATTTTTACCAACATATTTTGTTGTGAATGCAAGTTCTGTTTTAAATCTACAATTTTTATTTTTTTGTTTTTTTGCGTATTTAGGAGTCTTTCGGATATTCATTTTCAAAATTGGAGAGCATTGTTTAGAAAAACCTTTCCATATTTCCCTTTTTAGAATAGCAACAACTGAATCACGTATTAAACAACAGCATTTGCCATTAACCGTGGAAAAAAGATATCTTGTTCCCATTCATTATGGTAATGATAAGTTTTAATTTTCTTTTCTACGTTAATAATTATGACTAAAAAAGGAAAAAATTAAACAATTGAAGGTTATTTTTTAACAAATTTACCGAACAATGATATACTGTTGTCCGTACCTGAGTAGTGTAATAAAGAAAAAAAACACATATGAACCTGTAAATGTATTTGTCCAACAAACTTTTGTTTAAACATTGAAATAATCTTCATTTATAGTATTTTTATATATTATATTCTACCGATTTATCTGATCCGCTAGTACTTAATATATGATAATAGAAACAAAGAATGAAAATACGGACGGATAACTCACTTTTCTTGTTTCAATAACAACATAGACCGCCTTTACGACGTATTGTAAAGTGGAAATTTAACACGCGAGTTGATCTGAACATGATCGGAGGCTTGCGATCGAACTAAAAGGCTTGTCGGGATCGATTGGTAGCTCGCGATCGACTGGTTGGGCAACACTGGCATATGCAATAGCCAATTCAACTTATCAGAGTACGAGAATTGTGTTGGCAACTATTTTCTATTTTAAACTAAAATATTTTATCTCATTAAAAATATATCAAACAATATAATTATCATAAAACCTTATTAAAAATTAACACAACCTATTTATTTTCTAAAAAATATTTGAGAGTTTATTTTCATTTTGTGACTTTTATCAGAAAGATTTCAAGGTAGACGACTTCTTGATATAGGATGCGGCCCGACAGTTTTCAGAGCAGCATTAGCTAGCAAATACTTTTCAGAAATAATTTTATCCGATTATTCCGAACATCACCTGGAAGAAGTTCAGAAGTGGATGAGAAATGAACCATCTTCGAAATATTGGGATGTTTTATTCAAGACACAAGCAATTTTGGAAGGATTCAGGTAGAAGTTAGAATTTCTATTCAAAAATTATTTTAACATAAGAATAATTTAGGAAAGAATAAATTTTATTTTTTTTGAACAGTTTGATTTAAATGTACTCTGACTAATACAACTTTTCTAGTCTAATTTACTCATAAGATGTATTGTAAAACAAAATCATCATCATCGTTTTCTTTTTGTTGATATTTTTGGATTCTTTGACCGGATAGGTCCGGTTGAGATGGGTTGCTTCCAATCCCGATAATCTGGTTGAATTTTCAAGTTTCATATCTCGATGTTTTCCAGGGGGCATGTGTCGTACCATTATCCACATTTACTCATAAGATGTATTGTAAAACAAAATCATCATCATCGTTTTCTTTTTGTTGATTTTTTTGGATTCTTTGACCGGATAGGCCCAGTTGAGATGGGTTGCTTCCAATCTCGATAATCTGGTTGAATTTTCAAGTTTCATATCTCGATGTTTTCCAGGGGGCATGTGTCGTACCATTATCCACCATCATCCACAGATTATAAAAAAACGATAAAAACACAAAGGAGGATAATTTTTTAAGGCAAAGAGGATAGAAAAGTACATAATTGGAAAATAGTAACGATATTTTATATAAATGATATAAAATATCATTTATATATTGTTTATTATAAAAATGACAGAACAGATGGTCACGTTAAGTGAATTCCACAATAATTAAAGAATTGTAAAGAATAGAAACCTGCAGATTAATATTATGTGCCTAAATTATAAAAGTATTATTAATCTACAAGTTCACAAAGGAGGATAATTTTTTAAGGCAAAGAGGATAGAAAAGTACATAATTGGAAAATATATTGTTCTGTCATTTTTATATATTGTTTATTATAAAAATGACAGAACAGATGGTCACGTTAAGTGAAGTCCACAATAATTAAAGAATTGCAAAGAATCTGCAAGAAAAAGAACCTGCTGATTAATATTATGTGCCTAAATTATAAAAGTATTATTAATCTACAAATTTTTTTAGAATATTTATTTTACAAGGTCAGAGATATTTTCCAAATATTAGTTGGACTTAGGCCAACGATAGATGGACAGAGAGTTCTTATAAATTTCCCAAGGGTGGGATCAATGTTCTTTCTCGTTCCTCTGGGCAAAAAACAAAACATTTTCATGCAGCCAATACGATGATCCCATTGAGCTATCACGTGATACAAAATTTGTAATCGTAGTTTTCATATTTAAACAAAAGTTACCAAAAATATAACCAAGAAGAAAAAGTAAGAATTTAGGTTTATATATATTTTAAATAAGAATGGTGATTTTTAGCATTTTTAAATCAGAAATTTAAGATTTTGAAAGATTAATTTAGCATTTTGTATCGTCTATCGATTTGACATATAACATTTTTAGAGCATTTTGTATGGAAATTTGGTTTTTAGTTTAATGAGATATCTGAACCATGCGATAATAAAATAGTTGTATTAAATAATTTAATTCCAAAAAGTATAAAAATAGGAAAAATTTAATAATATTTAATAATGCAAATGAAATAACTTAAATTTAAAAGAATAATTTAATAAAGCAAAGAATTCATTTTTCAGTTATCGTTAACAAATAGATTTACAATAAAATTACAAAAATAAAAACTGAGCAATGGAATAAGATCTTCCTTCCAACAGGATTTCAATTGCTTTTAAAAGGGTAACGAAGTCAATAATTTATATATCCAATAAAATCATACTATAGAATAATTTTCTACACTGTCATCATTTATTTTTGTTCTTCTCTCTGCTGCAATTAAATTATATTTAATCTTCTGAAAATTTCTTTCAGTGTCTATTAGTTGGAGTCTAGATGCATTTTAAAGTTGCTTCAGCAAATTCTGGAAACTTTAATTTTTTTTGGCAAAAAGATCTGTCAAGAATCTATTGTACTTCTGTCTTCTGCTGAATATTTCTAACTATATAACCATGAAAATATTCATATCCTTCTTTGAAATTATCTAATGTATCTCAATTATCTGTCAGAAAAATGAGATCTTGCTTTAATTGCTGACAAAGACTTATCCTCAATACCTTGAGCTATCCATCAATTGCTGCATTAAAAAGTTTTTGTTCTTCTCTCTGCTGCAATTAAATTATATTTAATCTTCTGAAAATTTCTTTCAGTATCTATTAGTTGGAGTCTAGATGCATTTTAAAGTTGCTTCAGAAAATTCTGGAAACTTTAATTTTTTTTGGCAAAAAGATCTGTGAAGAATCTATTGTACTTCTGTCTTCTGCTGAATATTTCTAACTATATAACCATGAAAATATTCATATCCTTCTTTGAAATTATCTAAGGTATCTCAATTATCTGTCAGAAAAATGAGATCTTTCTTTAATCGCTGACAAAGACTTGTCATCAATACCTTGAGCTATCCATAAATTGCTGCATTAAAAAATGCAGAATGCATTTATCATCTAAAATATTTTCTCATTTTTTATTATGTGAAAATAATGTTTTTATGGTATTTTTACATGCACTATCAAACTGTTTTTTTTTCATATTTTTATTATTCTTTTCTTATATTTCAGCTAAAAAGATATTTTTTAAATGTTTTATTAAAATTTCGCATAACATTTTCAGTTCTTATTGCATAGTTTCAAAAAATAAATAATAAAAAAGGAGAAATGAGTGAAGTAAATGTGTTATTAACATCTAAAAAGTAAACAAGAATCATTTTTAATATACATTCGGACGTTTTTACGTTCTCGGGTATAACGAATAAAGTTATAACAAGTAATTGTCTTCAGATACGTTACAGTCACAGATTAGTTGAGACCAGACCTGGGCATTATTTAAATAAAAATTTATTTAAATACTTTTCAAATAATTTTTATCTTATTTATTATTTGATTATTGATACAAATAAAATAAATGCATTCTAAGGTACTGTAATACTCTATATGATAAGATGGCCTGTACAATGGTATATTTTATTTTATCTGTACAATATGCTGAATATGTATAGAAAATGTGCAAAACAAGTGTACAGTTGTACAAAATGCTTACAATTTAGCAAACGATCTACAATAGGTGTACCGAAGCACAGTTATAGAAAATGTACATAACATACAGTTGATGAAAATGTGTACAAAATGCCTATAATTTAACAAAATATGTATAAGTAAACAAATATACAAAATGTGTACAATTGTTCAAATTGTATAAAAAATCGCTAAAACTTAACAAAATATGCTCAATAGATGTACAAATGTACACTTGT